>RJWK010004150.1:0-60768 GCA_004363435.1 Platanista minor | reverse complement strand
TGATACTTTCAAATCAGAGGTGTGTGCTTTCTTGGCCATCAGACATCCACAAAGGAGCTTAGCTAACAATAATACTACTTGATTTAATTAAAATCCCATTTAAACCTTCATGTAGCTATCTGTGACATCAAATAAAAAGAATAAAAGAGCATGTGAAGTAAAGAATATATATATATACCATAAAATAATGATAATGAGGAGGGATCGTAACGATAAAGAGAAATACTTTATAATGATAAAATAATCAATTTGTAAAGAATATTTAGCAATTTTAAATGTGTACGCACCTAAAAACAAAGCTTCACAATATATGAAGCAAAAATGACAAAATTAAAAGGAGAAATAACATAACTACAGTTGGCAGTTTTAACAGGTTGGGTTCAGTGATTGATAGAATGAATAGCAAGTACAAATAACATCTGTAAGACTGTACAATACTTGAAAAGCTCTACCAACTAACTTGACTTAATTGATAGCTTTAAATGGCATAATAAATTACCTTTTCAAGTGCATATAGAACATTTAACAGAGTAGATCATATTGTGAGCCATAAAAATAGTTTCAAAAAAATTTAAATGCTTGAAAGAACAAAGAATATTCTACAACTGCAACCTTGATATCAAAACCCCTGAAAGAATACAAAAGAAACCCAAAGACCAATATTCTTCAAGAAACAGATACAAAATTCTGTTGTAAAATTAATCATCTGTTTCTAAAAATTAACACTTCATGACCAAGATGGGGTGTATTCCTGATATGCAGAATTGACTTTAAATTCAAATATCAATCAATGTAGCTTACCATATCAAAAATATATAAAGGAGAAACAGTACATGATCTTCTTAACAGATGTAGAAAATGTTTTTGACAAAATGATGACTCATTCTTAAGATGTTATTCTTCCTAAATTGATCTATAGACATAATGCAACCCACATTAATACTTCTTTAGGAGCACTGTTTCTGACAGTGCTCCTAAAACCCTTGTAATTTCATAAGTGATGGGGTGCTAGGAGTATCTTTTGTTCTAACTTTGGTCTTTTGTCTGAATTCCTGAAATAAAGCTCCTAAAACCCTTATAATTTGCTGAGTGATGGGAGTGATTGGAATGTCTTACACAGAGCTCCCAAACCCTTTGGAATTTCCTGGGTAACAGAAGCATCTTTTGTTCTAATAAAGCAACTCTGGGTGGGCTCTTGGGTAGGGGCTGGTCATGAGAAAGACCAAGCCATGATTAGAAGCTTGGAACTTTCAACCCCACCTCTTATTCTCTGGGAGGGTGAAAGGGGCTGGAGATAGAGTTAATCATCAATCATGCCTGTGTGATAAAGCCTCCATTAAAATGCATAAATTACAAAGTTTGGAGAGTTTCTGGGTTGATGCTGGGAGAGTGGCACACCCCAAATGCACAGGGACCAAAGATTCTGTGCTTGAAATCCTTCCAGACTTCTCCCTATGTACCTCTTCATTTGGCTGTCCTTCGGTACCCTTCACTATCCTTTATAATAAAGTGGTAAACATAAGTGTTTCCCTGAATTCTATGAGGGTTTACAGCAAATCATAAAAACTGAGGGGCTTGTGGGAACCTCCAATTTATAGTTCGTTTACAACCCCAGGACTTACAACCAGCATCTGAAGTGGGGAGTAATCTTGTAGGATTAAGCCTTTTACCTCTGGGATCTGTGGTCACTTCAGGTAGTTAGTATCATAACTGAATTGTAAGACACACAGTTGGTGTCCAGAGAGTTGGAGGATTGGTTGGTGTGGGGAAAATGCACAACCATTCTGTGTCAGAAGTATTGTGGGTAGAGTAAAAGAAATAGTGTTTTTCTCTTAATACTCCAGCATGCTTGTTTGTAGAAATTGGAAAACTGTTTCTCAAATATTACATATGGATGTGAAAAAACTCTGTAACAGTGGGGCAGGGATTATACAGGAAATCTCTGTACCTTGCTCTCAGTTTTGTTGTAAGCCTAAAACTGCTCCAAAAAATATAAACTCTTAAAACAAAGAACTCTGTAATAGCCAAAAAATTTTGCAAAGAGAACAGAGATGAATAAGTTAAACTCCTGGATTTCAGGATTTTCTAGAAAGCTACACTAATAATGATAGTGGACAGAAATAGAAATACTGCATAGAAATGGACATATAGGTCAGTAGAACAGATTAAATTGTCCCGAAGTTAATCCACACAGGGAGTGGATTCCTCACAAAATTTCAAGGAATTCAATGGGGATAGAATGTTTTGTTTTTTTTATTTGTTTGTTTGTAAACAAGAGGTGTTGTAAAAATAATGGTGAAGAAAATGTTGCTTGAGGTAAAGATAGATGTATTGATTAATAGAAAATAATTCAGTGTCCAGAAACAGTCTACACATAGATTGACAGTGAACAATGGTGCAAAGATAATTCAAACCAAAAATGATTTACTTGCAACAAGGGTTCTGAAACATCATTTTTTTTAAAATTCACTTTTATATTATATTGTACCCAGAAGTGAACACAAAATGGGCCATGGCCCTAAAAGTAAAAAGTAAAGTGATATGATTTTTGCAGTAAAATATAAGAGAAAAGCTTTATAACTTTGGGATAGCAAAGGATTGCTTAAAGAACATAAAACAACAAGCATAAAAATAATCAAAATAATAATGATTTGGACTACATTAAAATAAAACTCTGGTCTGTACAAGATGCAATGAATAATATGTGATTAATAAAATTAAAAGGCAAACCACAAAAATACATATGCATATATACATGATAGAAATATAACAAAGACTTATATCCATAATATATAAGTAAAGCACTCTTAAAGCATAAGAAGAAGAAGAAGAAGAAGAAAAATGGTTACAGGATTTGAAAATATATGAATATCTAAGAGGTCATGAAAAGATATTCAACATCATTAATCATCAGGAAATGTTGATTAAAACCCCAAAGAGATAAGACTACTTACCTAAAAGGAAAGATAAAATTAAAAAATTGTTAATATTAAATTTAGGCAAGAACATTGAGCAACTAAATTTTTTTTTTTTACATCTTTATTGGAGTATAATTGCTTTACAATGGTGTTAGTTTCTGCTTTATAACAAAGTGAATCAATTATACATATATATATGTTCCCATATCTCCTCCCTCTTGCGTCTCCCTCCCTCCCAATTTTTATTCATTGCTGGTGGGAGTGTGAAACTGTACAATAATTTTGATTCAAAGTTTACCAGTTACCTTTAAGTTATATACTTTTCATGAGACCTAGCAATTTCACTCCTAGGTACATGACCCAGGTGTATATATATATATATATATATATATATATATATATATATACACACACACATACATGTATATATGTGTAAAAGGACCTGTTCATGAATATTCACAGCAGCTTTATTCTTAGTAGATCCAAATTGGAAATACTCAATTTTCTACCAAAAAGTAAGTGGATAAACAAATCACTGTACATTCATATAATGGTATGCTACTCAGCAGCAAAAAGGATAAAAACTACTAGTACACAAAAGAATTTTATGAACAAAAAAAGTGAGACAGAAAATAGTATATATTTGTTCTGTGCTGATCTCAACCTATCAATAACCAATGCTGTGGTTGGATCAGCTCTTGTGATTTTTATTATGGTTGCAAGATGCCCTTCAGCAAAAACCATCAGGAAACTTTGAAAGAAATAGGGGTTTATTACTTACAAGACCTGGAAATTACACAGCACACCTGGAGACACACAGCAAGTTCATGGGGAGAGAGAGAACCCATGGACCTAGAATTCTGCTTTTATTGGGGTTGAGGGTGGAGACCCACCCAGGGTTTTTCAAGTTCATTCTTTGTCAGGTAATTAAAAACCTAAGGGTGGGAATTTAAAGAGTGGGAAGAGAATAAAACAGGTTGCCCAAATGGCCTCTTATTGAAATCAACCAACATTTCTAAAACAAAGAAGCCTCAGTTAGGGCAAGTGGACTGTCTCTTTATCTAGTGGAGTGGCTGGTCCTGTGTTCATTTACCATAGCCATCTTTGAAGGAAATTCCTTTTTGTAATGGATTCCTCAGCAATTAAACCTGAAGTTATGCCCTTGTATTGCAAAAAATAAAAAAATGTCAGGGCTTACACTATAATATTGTGTTATTCTATTTATATAAAATTCAGTATAAGGCAAAACTAATCTATGTCAAAAGAAATCAGAATACTGGTTTTCTATGTGATAGGGATTAAGAGTGGTTTATACATAGAGGATTATTCTGAGATAATGGATATGTTCTATTTCAAGATTGGTGGGATGGTTGTATCTGGGAGTAATTACCAAAAACATCAAACAGATACGAAAAATGAATGGGTTTATTTTATGTAAATAATCTCTCAGTGAAGTTGACTTAAATACCAAAGAATTAAATTTATATGTTATGGCATATTAATTACAAGAACAATTATGGAGGATTATTGAATTCTGTGAACTGTAACAAAACTAAAAGCTCAATACAAGGATTAGCATGATGAGTATTTGGTCAATTAATTTCAAAATTGGTCATAATCTGGTGTCATTAAAAACAATGCATAACTACTTTGAATACCTTGTTAGTTAAAATACATAGGATAATCAATAGCCAGTTTTTTTTATAGTAGGGAAAGATCTTTCCAGTGCACGTTTCTAGTAGTGTGGTTCTGCTGACTCGTTTCACTTCATTTTCTTACATAACATAAATTGTTATGTATAAGATTATTAATTTGAATTTTTTGAAGACGTAGTAGGAATTTGAAGGCATTACAAACTGAGGACAGAATCCTTCCAGATTTTTACACTATTTCCCCTCAGTATTTTACACTTCCTTCAACCATATCTAATTTATAAACTTTTCTTTAAAAAAATCTATGTACTTTTAAATTAGATTTCATAGAAACAACAGAAATTAAAACGCTTGACACATAATTCAACATTGTGAATAACGTTTTATTAATTATCTAATTATAACAAGTAGAACAGACATTAAGTGGTTTAGAAATTCATGTCCTCTCTTTTGGAGGGAACAAAAGTACATAATGTACTTGAATCACAGTTTTCATATATTTTGGTCTCAAGATCCATTACAGCCTTAAAATCTATTGAGGATCCCAAAGAGCATTTTTTTAAATGTGGTTTTATCTACCAATGCTATCTGTATTTGACATTACAACTGAGAATTTTTAAAATACTTTATTTATTTAAAATAAAAACCTATTAATGGTTGACATAAATAACATAATTATGAAAGATAGTTGTATTTTTCAAAACAAAAATAACTAGTGAGAAGAGAAACATTCTTTTATTTCTTTTTCTTTTTTTGCAAATCTCAAGTCTTGAAGGACTTGCTTAATAGAAGACAGCTGGATGTTCAATCTGCTGTGATATGCTACTTAGGTTGAGGTATGTTTAAAAAAAAAAAAAACAGCCACACATACAGATATATATTTAGAAATGGAAGTAGTACTTGTAAAGTCTGTTAATATTATTTTGGATATCATTGTTCATGTTATGAGAAAAAACACCAAGGGATAGTTTCTTAAAGGTTAGTTTTAATGTAGAATCTGAGTCCCTATCAATGAACTTTTCTTGCTGTATTACATTAAAATCCATTGAATAGATCTTTTACTCCTGCAAGGATCTGTACCAACATGAACTTGTCAATTAAAAAATATTGGTTCGCTGAGTTACATAGAACTTCCAAATGTGGATTCAATTCATTGTATCAAAAATTGCATTTATTTAAAATCCCACAGATATTATCAGATACACCTTTAAGCACTGAGAAGTTGTTAATCTCATATGGCAGATATAGGTCTTCCAAAATTCTAATTCTCCCTTGAAATATCAAATTGTATCTTTGGTTTAAAAAGTCTACTGTTTTCCTTATGGGAATAGGCTGACTTTTTGTTCCTTTTTGGAGAAAAGTCAACAAATACTTGTCAATATGCATAGTTCCCCTCTGACACGCTTTTTCAGGTAAAAACGGTGTTGTGTGAAAAAAGCAGCTAACTCAGCACGACTCAAACGACTGTACAAGCGTTTTTCCTATAGACAACCATCTACTATGGTTTTCAACAAAGTGCTCCTCGTTTTGTAATACAAAATACTAAATAAAATAGAACAAAAAATAAAATGTACTAAAGTGTTGAGATTTCATAAAGTTAATATTATTCACTTTCAGTAAGGACATTCTTGTGTATTACTGGCATAGCATTCTGTTAGTGTGTGGTGATGGAGAACACGGTGGTGATTACTTAGCAGTCTGGTGTGGCTGCCGTGATTCTTTCTATGGCATTGTTTTACCACTTTTGCTTTTGTAACATCAGGATAAATGTCAACACAGTGAAAAAAGGCCACTAATGTCTTAGTGTTATTATGAAAATAACTATAATGTTTATGTTTATAAGCTCATTATCGCTTACTGATCAACATTGATGACAGTAAAATATCCAGGAGACCTTAGTTCAAACAAAGAAGTAACTGTACTTAATTGAAGGAGGTCATTGTTAATCCTAGTCAATAAAATGGCTAATAGATAAATCTCTTTATAAAGATACCAGCTCAAATTGTCTTTAAAATGACACCTTCTCCCGAATATCTGTAAAGACAAAAGACAAAAACTTAAAAAAAAAATTCATTTTTTACTTTAAAACTGAAAGTAACCAATTCTGTCATTCGAAGTTTCTTTAATGCAGTTTCCTCCAATACAATGCATTACTTCATTAATCTCATTGTTTGGTATTCTAAACCAAAATTCTATTATTATATTTGTTTGTTCTGGTGCCTGCTCTAGGTAGAAAATTAGTTTTTGAACAAATTCAATATATCTACAAACAAATTAAATGTCCTGAATTTCCATCATGTTATTCGAGCAGAATTTTATTTTTTTGCAGGTGAACTTTGCAAGTGTCAATGTCTTGAACTTCTGGGGCTGAATCACAGCCTCTTCATCCGCAAAGTGAGAGTTTATAGAGATGTAAGTACCTAGTTGGTTAGAATTTTGGCCTTTTGTTCTGTCCTGTGCTATATTCTGAGATATAAATATAGGATGGGAAAATAAAAGTTTGGTTCTAAAGAGAAGAATCTTTGCATTATGCTCATGTTACCTAAACTATTGCCCCCAAGACATCAGTCAAATGGGCATCCTGTGCGAAAAATAGCCAAGCTGCTCGTTGGAAATTCTCACTTTATAATTGTTGTGGCAGTGACTGTAACAGCCCTCATACTTTATATATAGATCCACCCTTGATGTAAGTGTAATCAGAACCCAAGCATTCATGTGAACTTGAAGTTGGTCTAAAATTCAAAATTCCCCCACAACTTTAGTGAAAATACATCATTCTTTAATGTATCTTCGGTTGTATAAACAACTGTAGATGACTTAAAGGTACTTTCTGTTGATAGTCTTGGTTATCTTGCACAGCCATTTCCAGCATCCTTCGACTCCCATTTAGGTTTACCATTGCTTTTTATCTAAGAGTCAGGGTTTTGGGTTTTGGTTTATTTGTTTGTTTGTTTTGGAAGGAAATTTCCCTCATTTTTCTCTATATATCTCTCATTATGAACATTACAATTTTCTCCTTCACTGAAGCATTGAAAACCACACCCTGAAGGCAGCTGGGATAAAGTCTTCAGATCTCACCATGGACTCAATCTATAATTCTGACCTATAAAGTGAGAGAGGCCAAGTGACAAATTGGCAGCCACCAATTACACCAGAGAAGTGGCAACTAGCTTGATCATTCACTGTGTGCTTTGCTAACGTGCAGTAACCTTTGCAGATACATTAACCAGCCCCAAAGTAAAAAGTTACAATTGACAGAAGCTTGACTGCTGTCGATTTCAGTGCTTTTCATCTGCAATAACATCCTCATCAAAATTCAGTGGCAGTTTTTTTTTTGCGCTACGCGGGCCTCTCACTGTTGTGACCTCTCCCGTTGCGGAGCACAGGCTCCGGACGCGCAGGCCCAGTGGCCATGGCTCACGGGTCCTGCCGCTCCGCGGCATGTGGGATCTTCCCGGACCGGGGCACAAACCCGCGCCCCCTGGCAGGCGGACTCTCAACCACTGCGCCACCAGGGAAGCCCAGTGGCAATTCTTAGCATTTTACTAGGAAACTAAACTGAAGACCATGTGAGTTGTTTCAATAAATTGGAAATTGTAACAGTGCATCAATTTCCTTCCATTTTTCTTGGATCTATACTGCTTCGTTATTTTGAAGTTAAAATCCTTTGTTCCTTTAACAATTGTTTCCTTCACTTGTTCATTACTTCAAAAATGTCTCAGACACTAAAACCAATGGAAACTAGTAAGATGAGGCACATGCCTTCAAAGAGTTTTAAGCTAATTGGATAATCAGTAGATAGTGTAAGTGCTATATGAAAATAGCACCTGCAATTGTGCCAAATAGCATCTTTTGGATGACTTTTGACAGATGTGACCCTTGTAACATCATATCTATAAATTTACCTAATTAGCTTGTGTGGGATGAAAAAAAGAAACAATTTAAAAGCATCATTGTCAATATATTCACAATACTGGATTTAGCACCCCGAAAGTGCCCTGTTTTTAAAAACCTGAAATAAGTCACTTTTAATGTCACTCAGTCCTCCAAGCCCTTCCTGAAGAAATACAGGGAACAAATTATTGAACAATCTCCTTGACAGTTCCATAGATTCCTGACAAATGGATGCTTCGGAGTCCCCATTGTTTACCATCTCCACTGACAGAACTCAGTTAATGAAATGGCTAATTAGAGTTCTGTAATCCTATAGTCATTGTGTGTGAGGTGACATTTTGTCAGCATTTCTCTTGTGGCTCCTTCAATGTGATAATGGAACATTTTCCCAAAAGCCAACTTGGCTTTTGTTGTTTTGTTGGAAAGGAAATTCCCTCTGTCGGTGTAGTGAAATCATTGCCCTCCCAAATACAACTCCGCCACTCAGCATTCAAATAGAAAAGAATAGGAAAATGATCATCTGATTAGTCAAACAGGCCATGTTCAAAATCCACTTCCAAAATCTAATATTAGAATTGGATTGAGTTCAGAGTGGAGGAAGGACTTAGGTATTATTACATACTGTAGTACATATTCATTGACCAGCAGAATGTGGAAGATGAAGTCCTAAATTTTTATTCTTATAATCCATAAGTAAATTCTTCAAAAAAGCAGCAGCAGGGGGACTATTTTAGACAGATTTTTTTAGACTCTAACACCCATATTATAGCCAAGAAGTGAAAGATCAGGACCAAAGAGACAATCCAAATACCAAATAAAAATTATTTAAAATACTGGGGTGATAAGTAGTATTACCATTTAGAATTTAATAATTATTAAGTATGAAAAATCATAGAGATTTTATGTGTTAGAATTTTAATTAATATAAGTTTATTTTCTAGAAGTTCTACTAACTTTTACTTTGAGCTACCTTTCTATCAGGGTGGCAGAAATTTGGTATTAATCATGTTGAAAGTCCACACTTTTCCAGGAGATTGTGTCAAAGTTTATACTTTTTAACTTGATTTGGGGGTGGATGCTGGGTATAGTTCTCAAAGCCAGCAATCCACTCAAGCTTCCACTAAGATATCTTCAATCTATTCAGACTTCAGGTCTAAGCCCAACACAAATTACACTTGAGATATTCCTTCAGGTGCAAGAATGCCACCTGCTACTTCTGTACTGTTCAGATGCATGGGAGCCATCTACTTACCTTCAGACCAGTCATAGGAAATATCTTTGATTCTAAGAAACTACACCTACCTAGATACAAGATGGAGTGTGTACATAACTTCCATTCCTGCCACCATAGCCACTTTGTTCATAAGCCCATTGAGCAATGACAGGGGTAGCTGAGGAAAGACTGGTATCTGCAGAACAGGTCATCCTATCCACTTGATTATTAAAATCCTCCTCTGCTGAGGCTATCCTTTGGTGAGTTCTGACATAGGACATAAATATCTTCAAGTTTTTTGCCCATTCAGAGTGGTCTATTCACATATCTCTTCCCCAAATTTCTTCTATCATCACCAGTTTTCCAATCATGTTCCTTTTAAGTCCCTGACCTTCAGCTAAACCACTGGCTACAGCCCATGAATCAGTGTATAATTCCATGTCTGACCATTTCTCCTTCTAAGTAAACAACCACTTTGTTCCTGAAGTTCTATCCACTGTGAGAATTTCCCTTTATCACTATACTTCAGGGTTGTCCCAGAGAGGGACTTACAGTGCTGTAGCTATCTACTTTGTAGTGGTACATGAATATTCTGCAGAACCAGCTATACACTAGGCCCTTTCTTCCTCTACCAAGGGATTGTAGGGAATTTCCCACAAGACCAGAGGTGCAGGCTGAGGAAACTAGAGAGAGATAGCCATGTAGCAGGGGTGGGGATCATGGGCATTTGGACCACTTCTTCATGTAAATAACGTGTGCCTTCAGGTCTTCTCAGGCCATTCATTATGGAGGCCAAGAAGTCCCATGATGTGCTGTCTAGAAGCTGGAGAACCAGTGGAAAGACAGAGGTATAATTCATTCTGAGTCCAAAGGCCTGAAGACCAGGGGAACCCAACAGTGTAAATCCAGGTCCAAGGTGAAGACCTAAGAACCAGGAGTGCCGATGTCCTAGACAAGAGAAGATGGACACCCCAGCTCACACAGAAAGCAAATATATTCTTCCTCCACTTTTCTATTCTGTTCAGTCTACCAATTCAAATGTTAATCTCTTCCAGAAACATCCTCACAGACATACCCAGAAATAATGTTTTACCAGCTATCTGGGCATCACTGATCACACCACAAAAAAATATATATTTCAAAATCCAGGCAGTTCTCATCATCTGCATTGGGTAGTCCAAGACACTCCACATTGCCTAGAATGCATCCTACTTCAAGTTCATTATTTGCCCAGGAATGTTTTATGTGGTCTTTTTCAACATTATTGAATTTTTAATTTTATCCATCTGTTTTAAGGCTTTAAAAGAATTGTATTTGGGGAAAAAATCTAGTGTACATTTAATTAGGTGGATTCTCAGAAAAATATTTAGACATTACTGTTCCTTATATAGTCACTGACATAAGTATATTCTTGATAAGATAACTTAGAAAATTGTAGAACAAAGCAATGAAGGAAATAATCCATGTAAAGGGGCTCAGTGAAAGGTAAAAAACAAAGTAATCACCCCTCCAAATTATTATATTACTACTATTTTATTATCATTATTTTGTTTCATAAGAAACATTTAAATGAAGAAGACTACTGAATATTTTGACAGAGAAAACTCATTGAGAATTTTCCCCTTTAACAAGGGGGAAGTAAGAAATGAAAGGATTTTTTAAAAAATGAATGTTTATTTATTTTAAGTGGGCCATCAATATTGCTTTAATTTCCAGATGGAATTTTCAATATTGGCAATGAAGGAAAAGTATGCTTTTACTTCGGGGGGAATAAATATAACATGGGAGATACTTGAGAAAATCACCTCAAAATTCTAGTACACAATTTTACAATCAGTTTTCAAACTACAATCACACTTAAGGAGAATAAAATTTGAAGAGAGTAAAGGACTCCAATTAAGAGTCATTAATATTCAAGTTGAGTAGTCAACAATCACTTTTATTTTGATGTATTTAGTCCTTGGTTCACTTGTAATATTTCTGAATATGCTGAAATGGACCTGTGAATAGCACAAGAGAGAAGCTAATTTAGTATCTGTTGAAGGAAGAAAATTTTTTTAATGCCCAATTAAGTGATTATTAAATGTTTTAATTTCCTTGAATCATAATAGTCTCAAATTCACATACAAAAATGTGAATAATAAAACCATCTTACCATTTGACATTCTTTCTAAGCCATTAACACCATTTTTTTCCTGTTCAGATTACTCCCATAACATTGGGGAAAACACTATTTGCAAATAAATAGCATGTCCTTTAAACCTCTACTGCTGTGCAATTTAGGATAAGGAAATAAAGAATTTATCTCAAAAAATATTAATGGGTCTCTACTAGATCTTATTTCAGATAAATTCCCATTACTTGCAAAGAGTTTTCTGATTTCTCTTAGGATAGTTTTAAAAAACATGATTATCTTTTTTCTTAGTGACAGAGTCATCTGTCAAGCAACATCTCCAGCAATGGCATGTACACTGAATACCTTCAAAATAGATCAGAAGTAAAAGCACATGCAATGTAATGCCTTTTTGCAAATTGGGTTCTTTTTAACTAACTTATCTTCCTACCTTGATGCTGTTGCTTTTAAAGAGCTTTATAAAAGCAAATAAGTGGTTTTATATTTTTTGAAATTTCTTAAGAGCATTTGTATCTTCTTTATTTGGGCTCTTGCATAAGAATGGAGTTGGGAAAACGTGCTAATGTGCAAGTAAGTCCAGTTATCCACACAATGTTTGCGCTAAATAGAAAGTAATTTCAGGTGTGGCCACTTTTATGATTTAAATACTCACAATGTGCATTAAAATCCATAACCTTCTTTTGGATTGATCCAGACACAGATAAAATTTTAAAATAAGAGATCATAAAAGAAAGAAGAAATGAACAACTGAACTTCATATTAAATAATGTTGAATTCATTCTAGCCATCCTTTTTTGTGTACTCTATCCAAACTCTGTTGTGTAACTGTTATATTTGGTTTAGTGGAATGAGCAGAAACTATGAAGCAACAGAGAACTGAATTGAACAGAATTTTGCCAGACACTGGGCAAAATAATAATTATCCTTTAAAAACCTAAGTTTTGTCATCTACAAAATAAGTGTAATAATGGCTGTCTTATATATTCACTATTTGTATTGCATGAGATAATCATAAAATTACTGGGAAAAGATTAATGTAACAAGATTAAGAGCCAGAAATCAACCCACATAATATAGTCAACTGATCTTTTCATAAGGATATGAAAAGATACTCCATGTCATATGTCATTAAGGAATTGAAAACTAAAACAACAATATGATACCACTACATACCTAATAAAACGCTTTACATTAAACGGGGTGCTGATGTGGAGCAACAGGAACTCTCACTCATTGCTGGTTGTAATATGAAATAGTGCAGCTATTTTGGAAGACAGTTTGACAGTTTCCTAAAAACCTAAACATTTTCTTACCAAAAGATACAGCAATCACACTCCTTGGTATTTACCCAACAAGCTGAAAACATGTCCACAAAAAAAACCTGCACATGATTATTTATGATACCTTTATCCATAATTGCCAAAGCTCAGAATCCACAAAGATATTCTTCAGTAGGTAAATGGATAAATAAACAGTAGTACATCCAGACAGTGAAATAGTATTATTCATGGAAAAAAGCAATGAGCTGTCAAGCCATAAAAAGACATGAGGAAACTTTAATGCACATCACTAAGTGAAAGAAGCCAATCTGAAGAAAACTCTATACTGAATGCTTCCAACTATGTGATATTCTAGAAAAGGCAAAACTATGGAGACAGCAAAAGGTCAGTGGTTGCCAGGGGTTAAGGGCGAGGGAGGGAGGAACAGAGGATTTTTAGGACAGTGAAACTATTCTGTAGGACATTATAACGGCAGAACATTTGTCAAAACTCGTAGAATTACAGCACCAAAGGTGAACGTTAATGTAAGCTATGGACGTTGAGTGATGATGATGAGTCAATGGAGGTTCATTGATTGCAATGCATGTGGCACTCTGGTGCAGGAGGTTGGCAGTAGAGGAGGCTGTGTGGAGAGGGCAGGTGATAATGGAAACTGCCTGGACTTTCCACTCAACTTTACTCTGAACCTAAAACTGCTCAAAAAATAAAGTTCTGTTTAAAAAGAATAGTTCTCTAAATCGGTAGTTATAACGAACTTCATAAGATAAGAATATTAAACTATCAGAAAAAATTTAATTTTTTTTCACTTGCTATATTAGAAGGTATCATTTGGCCCATTTATTGGTAGGAAGAAAGGGATTTTAGTCTTCTGTGAAAAAGACCACAGACATAAATCTTCTTTCTGAGTTTAGAAAGGCTTTGCAATCTCTAACCTGAAAACGGGGTTCTGAATTTTGTATTGATTATTATTTGTATGCTGGTTTTAATGGGCAATTGGCCTTTTGTTGATATAGCTTGAAGTGTTACTCTGACAAAAAATTTTAAAGAGTTCAATAAATCTTAACAAGCCAAGGGAGGACAGGGAAAAAGGTAGCAGAGGGAAATAAAAGCTATGATTTCTGAGCAAGAAGATTGCCCAAGCAAAAGATCTTTGCCTAAGTGGGGCTGAGCAGGAATGGTAAAACATCCACATGCACAGCAATGTTTAAAAATCCAAAGAGGTAGTAAAATCAAAGGCCTCACTTGCCAAGTGTCCAAGATGTAAACCAAGGGAATCCTATTGTACCCAGAGTTCTCACTCAATTATCAGTCTCCCTAGGAGTGGGACTTGTGTCACAAAGCCTTATTTTGCAACTATCTGCCAACCCCCAAGAGAGTATGTCCATTAGTATCTTCCTGGCAAGTGTAAGTTCAAGGACATCCATCAATAATAAGTGACAAGGCCCATACCTGTTGGTGGGAATTTACCTGAGGATGTTAGAACACTTCATACTATCAGTGTAAATACAGATACCAGGTAAAGAAGGAGCACGGGACATAAATGAAGTTCATATAACATAACCAACTTTGTATAGGGCAGAAACTAACTCTAAAAACTGGTAATGTAAACAAGGGCAAGAAAATGTGCTCTTTAGAAAAGAAGCACTGCACTTGGATTGGAATTTCAGCTCCAAGACTTATTAATTGATGTCTCCATTCATACATTCATTCATTCATTCAAAAAAGTATGTTCAATTTTCCAGACACTGGATTATATGACTTGAAGCTAACATTAGCCATTTTTTCTAATCCCCATTTTTCATCATTTATAAGAAGATGTTAATAATTGCCTGCCTAAATCAGTACAGTGATTTTTTTAATTGAGTGATATAATATGTCAGCAATACTTGAAGACTATACACTATGAATATGATGGTTATTGTTGGATAATAATAGTCATGTCTTCATCAGTTTTGATACAAACACAATTCACATTTAATCTTTATTTTTCCTAACTTGTGTTATTGATATACAAGTCACATTTTTCCCTAGTCTTGGAAGCTCACATTTTTTTCTATGATTACCTGGAATTGAAAGAATCTTACTACATTTGATACTCAAAGTTCAGCAAAGGTTCTTTTAATTTTTTGTGAGAGTGAGGTAGGGTCAGGTGCTTATTTGTATTCAAGAGCACCAAATTCCATACGACAAATGACACAGTTGGAAACTGAAGTCCTAATTCTAGGCTACTGGGAAACACAAAAGAAGTGAAATGAAAGATTAAGGGCTGCCTGCTACTAAGCTGCAGAACACTCCTTGTTCTAGAGATGAAATGATTTAATTCAATTCCACTGCAGAATGATGTGAAAATAAAACTGATGGGAGAGCAAATGGAAACAGCTGTGTTTTACTGCAACACAGGCAGTCTGCACATTTTGCTGCTTATTTATAATGAAAACAGAAATTGTAAGTGACAGGCTGAGGATAGTTCATAAAGCAAACATTTTGAAGCCTTGGATGTACTATTGCTTTATGAAAGGCAAGCAGCTTTTTTTCTTTTTTTTTAAATTATGCATGGTTACTGAATTCTCTTAAAATGATGGAAAACCTTTCATATCGAAAGGAAAATGCTTGGGATT
Source organism: Platanista minor (assembly GCA_004363435.1). Taxonomy (NCBI): domain Eukaryota; kingdom Metazoa; phylum Chordata; class Mammalia; order Artiodactyla; family Platanistidae; genus Platanista; species Platanista minor. The sequence goes on along the minus strand of RJWK010004150.1, from coordinate 45,059 downwards.
AGAGTAAAACAAAGTTTCATAGAGCCCAAAATGTATGTTATAATTTTCTAAATTCTGAGCTAGAATAATTTATTGATCAGAATTTACCTGGTTTAGAGACCCTTGGAGTGTAGAGTCTTCTGCCCACGTGATGAGAAGTTCAAAAGTAGGCAGAAAAATGCTGATGCCATGGTTCAATGATCTGGATAGTGATCTAGGAGGGAATTTGGCTCAGAAGTTGGTCAACTACAACCTTGCACTATGATTGCCAACCATTTTCTCTAATGGTCAGGCTTGCAGCTGAGTCTGGATGCATTCTTACATACTTTTATTATTCTGCAAGATTTGTTTTCCAAAGGCCTATTTATTCCCTCCTGCTTTGTCAAGACAGGTAGGAGGCTCTTTTGAAGCCACCCCTCCCTGCCCTGCCACACACACTAGATCTAAGTGATGTCTACTTGGTGATAAACAATGACTACACTCAGAAGATTTTAATAACCATCTTAATATCTTAATAATAATAATAATAATGTGAGATAATATAATCCAACTTGGATTTTTAAATGCCATCTCTTTCAAAGCAAACTGGAGGATGGCTTAGAAAAGGCCTAGTATTTGAAGGTTGGAATATTTGTTAGGTGATTATTCACAATGAATCTTTTTTGAAGATTAACTGTTCTAGAAAGAAAGCATTTAAAACAAGTGGTATAAAACTTTCATTTTAACGTCATTTTTAACATAGTCCATGTTATTAGGAATATCATTCTCTAAGAGTGGTTACTAAAAGGGAAAATTTCTTAATTCTAGTTTTCAACCCACTGTGTCTAATGCCTTCTGTACACTCAAAAGGATAAAACTGGATATTTGTGTTACTATCTTTTCTTATATTCAGTGTGTAATTATCTTATCAATATTTCTTTGCCAAATAAAGTGTCTACATCTTGTAAGTTTTATTGCAGGTCCATATAATTTTTTCTTGTAAATTAAAATATTTTGATCTCCATATTTCTTTGGAACTAAATTATGAGGATTCAAATTGAAAGTGTGAAGCAGTCATCTGAGGAGAAAGATTTCAAATGAATCCATTTTATTTCATTAATATAGGGAAAATAGGGCTTCCCTGGTGGCGCAGTGGTTGAGAGTCCGCCTGCCGATGCAGGGGACGCGGCTTCGTGCCCCGGTCCGGGAAGATCCCACATGCCGCGGAGTGGCTGGGCCTGTGAGCCGTGGCCGCTGAGCCTGCGCGTCCGGAGCCTGTGCTCCGCAACGGGAGAAGCCACAACAGTGAGAGGCCCGCATACGGCAAAAAAAAAAAAAAATAGGGAAAATAATGTTGTATAATAAAATAAATGATATTATTTAGGTAATTAGGGGAGCATAATTTCACAGGACTGTTTCCAACTGCTTATGAGACTAAGGATGACTCATTTAACCCTGATGGACCTCAGCATTTGAAACTTCAGAGCTCACAAATGTAGTTCAGCCAAACTTCAGAAGGTTTTTCCTCTGAGGCCAGAGATTGTCTAACAATGTTTCCAAATGCTCTGCTCCTAGTATTCACCACAAATCCATTAAATTTGTTAGATCTAAAAATTCTCGCTTCTTTTCCTAGGCTGGATAGGATCTAAGGAATCTTCTAATTTAAAATATACATCTACTTCTAGTAAACTTGCTTCATTCTACTAATCCTTGTTCATTTAGTCAACATTTATTTAAGCCTACCATTGATACAAAATATGCAGGGCACTAAGATGAAGAAGGAGGAAGAAGAGGAGGAGAAGAATTGGTCATGGTCCCTTGTTTCAAAGAACTTATAGACTAAAGGTGGCAGAAGCAAGAGAGACAGGTAAAGAATGACCACATGGCTTCCAAAGAAATAGCTAAATATTTTTTTTAAATATCTATATTTTTCCTTTCCTCAAAGATTTATCTTGTTTTGTTTTCTTTTGACTTCTAAATTAGAAACAATTGTGTGCACCAATTTGCCATACCACGGTGGTTTTTCTTCCAACATATGGTGTACTATTTAACAATAATCAAAACCATGAGACTGAAGAATGCTTACAAGATAGATACTAGAATTCACATCAGTTGCCATGATAGTGGGAATCTCTATGACTTATTTACCATTGATGAAACCTGTTTCAAATGTTAAGCCATCTATCATATAGATAAATCATTTCCACCATGTCTATCAACACAAAACATGAAGGAGTGAAAAGAAAGGGTTAGGGGAGCCTGAAGAGTATGGTGTTTGTGGCAGAGAAAGAAGCATATTTCTGAGCCAATTAAAGAAGCATATTTCTGAGCCAATTAAATCAGTGTTGGAGCCATAAGTAAGTTAAATCACTGCCTGAAACTAACTATATATTAAAATACGGAGCAATAACTGGTTAAGAAACTGGGGTTCAAACTTTAAAACACTAAGAATATAAACCAGAAGTTCTCAGTGGAGAGGTAATATAAAAATTACCTAAGTTTAAAAATATGTCTTAATGTAATAGGGAAGAATAAATCTGACTCCATGTTGGATCTGTTTCTTTTACTTTAACCTTTGTATTCTATTGCTTTTGCTACAAGTTAAGAATGTTGCCTCTAGCCTGAAATATACAGAATAGCCCATTCTCAAGGCTCTGACATTTAAAGATATAACACTTTCTCATTAATATAAAGATAAAAAGTTGCAGAACAGAGAATAACATTTGTCTTGTTGGAGGTTTACAGGAACCTGACCTATGTAGACAGATGTAAGAACAAAGGATTCTGACACCAAGAAGTTTGCAACAACCAACAACACCCCCTCCCCTTTTAGTATAAAAGAGCCTGAATTCTAACTCAGGTAAGATGGTTCTTTAGGATAATAGTCCACCATCTTCTCAGTCTGCGGCTTTCAGAATAAAGTCACTGTTCCTTGACCCAACAACTCATCTCTCAATTTATTGGCCTGTTGTGTGGTGAGAAGTACAAGCTTGGACTTCATAACATTAATAATGCTCAATATTAATTGTGACAAATGGTGATGGATTGGACTAGGGTAGAGATAGCCACATTTTTTATCTATGTCAGTTTTAGATCTCTGTGTCAAAACTTATTCACACATTGAACTGACAAAGCAATAGGATTAAAATCATCATGATAACTGTGTTCTTCTTAAAGCATAGTTTATTTACTGAATTATTGTTGTTCGGGGTGATTGGACTTTCTATTTTATAATCACCTGGACATACCATATCCTGTCTTTGTAATCTGGATACATTTTCCTTAAGGAAATGCTGGTGAAAATAAATGATATTAAGTTATCATGATCTGTTGAGCTAGTGACTATCTTAAATTGCTGCAAAAAGACAAGAGAAGAGAAGAAAAGGAATGATTATTGAAATACACTATAGTAGGGTAGGTATTAATTAGAAGTCCAAGTTCTGAAGTTAGATATAGGTAGGTTCTAACCTCCACTCTATCACTTATCACTAGTATGATTGACCTAGTTACTCAAGCACTCCAAACTTTAACTTTCTCATGTGGAAATGGAGAGAAGTATAAACCCCATTAATTTTTTGTGAGGTTTATATGTATACTATGTATAAAGTATTAATGCAGTGCATGTCCTCAAAAGAGTGTTGACTGTAATTTACTCTCCAATAATATACCTCCCAATAGTGGAAATTTGGAGACAACACAAATAGACTTTGACTCATCCTCTACAGTTATTCAAAATAATCATTTCATCAACCTTAACAGTGCATGATATGTGACTGAATGTTTCAGCAAGAATTACAACACTTTGGGAGGGTTTTACTCTATGCTATACCCATTAAATTTAGGAGCAGGGTCTGTGTTTTTGTAGTCAGGACAGTAAATTCCCTTATCTTGCACAATGCATTTTTGGAAAAAATATCTCATAATCCTGATACAGTTTTTTTATATATAGATTTTTTTTAAATTCATTTATTTTTGGCTGCATTGGGTCTTTGTTGCTGCACGTGGGCTTTCTCTATTTGTAGCAAGTGGGGGCTACTCTTCATTGCAGTGCGTGAGCTTCTCATTGTGGTTGCTTCTCTTGTTGCAGAGCATGGGCTCTAGGCTTGCGGTCTTCAGTAGTTCTGGGCTCGTGGGCTCTAGAGCGCAGGCTCAGTAGTTGTGGCACACTTGCTTAGTTGCTTCGCGGCATGTGGGATCTTCTAGGACCAGGCCTCGAACCCGTGTCCCCTGCATTGGCAGGCGGATTCTTAATCACTGCGTCCCAGGGAAGCCCCTCAATGTAGTTTTTTAATCTTCAAAATGGGAATAATCACACCTAATAAACTTAGATGAACTATACAACAACTGGTATAATTCTTTTCCACCAACCACTCCACTTCAGAGCAAATGGACTGTAAATTTCTGATATCATTTTTCACTGTGAAAGGATTTTCTGTGGATTCTTGGATCTACAACAACACTAATTATTCATTTTAGCACATAGGAAGTGTTCACAAGTTAAAGGACAGTATTAGCACTGTACTTTAGCAGCTGGTTTCTTGCTGCTCTACAAAAAATATATATATTTTATATATATTATATATATAATATATATATGCTTTAGCTTCGCTAGACTCTTCAGAGAATTTTGTCAGTCCAGTCGATTTAACTTTTACTGAAGTTTCCTCTCCAAATGAATGAGAGATGAAATTCAAATTACCTATTGAGTATAGCTGCATGATTTATGAAGGAATCACATTAAAAAAAAAAATCAGTTAACATAAGGCAGAAACAACTAACGTGGCAAAAAAACCCCAAAAAACCACAGTTGATTAGGAAGTTATTCAGTCTTTTAACAATATATGTTTTTCTATTAATATAATTTAGGGCCAGACATGTATTTTGACAGATTTTTTTCAGTCTGTCTATATATTTTTTGCATATTCACTAAAGAATTAACATCCCCCATTATTTTCTTTATTAATCTAGTCCACTGATACCATATCCACAGTGGATATGTCAGGTTGATGAGAGCAGCTGTGGCAAACCACTGTTTCTTTCTCATTTTAAATGTACTGATTCAGCCAACTGCACTGTATGATTTAGGAAAGAAAAATACCCTCTGATGGGCCTAAGACTGCTTAACAAATATCACTGCAATTCTGAAAATGTTTTTACTGTCTGTTTTATATCAGACTCTGCCAAGAATACCTATAGAGTAGATTTAATACATTATAGTATAATCTTAAACCTCAACACAATGGGAGAAACACTACAGCTTAATATCCAATGAAGCGATCTTGGATTCTTTGTGTCTATTACAATACACTTTTCTACTGATGCATGCCTCACAAGTTTTATTTCACTTTTTGGCTTTTAACAAAAAGGGATTTTGATTGTTTTCCCCTTCAGATGCAGCTGCATTTTTACTTCTACTCTTCTTGCAAGAGATTCAAAATGTTCCTCAAAAGAACTGAAACTTGGGCTTCCCTGGTGGCGCAGTGGTTGAGAGTCTGCCTGCCGATGCAGGGGACATGGGTTCGTGCCCTGGTCCGGGAAGATCCCACATGCCACTGAGTGGCTGGGCCTGTGAGCTGTGGCCGCTGAGCCTGCGCGTCCAGAGGCTGTGCTCCACAAAGGGAGAGGCCACAACAGTGAGAGGCCCGCATACGGCAAAAAAAAAAAAAAAAAAAAAAAAGAACTGAAACTTTCAGAGGAAGAAATGGGAAAGTCAAGAAAAGGGTAATAATAATTGAGGTGAAGCACACCCTCACACACACACTAAACATAAATATATACATATATATACACGCAATTATTTGCTTTATTAACAAGCTCTACTCTTCAACATCATTAGGTGTTGAATTTTCTACAGATATATTCATGGATTTAGAAGATGTACTCTTTATGCAAATTATGATATTAAAAAAGTAATATTACTATGATACCAATATGAAAGTTACTGGTGATTTATATTATTGTTGTATCTGTGTAAATTTCCCCATGAAATATCTCTTCACTTTTTCACTCATTTGTTCATTTAACAGTTATTTATTAAATGCCTAATGTGTTCTACTAGGCACTACAAAGATCCTGAATAGATAATAAGCAATATAGGATATATTCCTCTTATTCTCCTGGGGTCTTATTCTTTGGCAGGGTACACAAATATTCATCCAATAATCACAGATATATGTAAGTACAGATGGTAGAAAATGCTATGAAGGAAGAGTAGTCATTTTCGTAGGAGCTTTTAACAAAGGAGCCTTATCAGGACATGAGAAAGTTTACCCCAAAAATAAATATAAAGGACACCAAAGGATATAAGTGGATGCTAATCAGAAAGACAGGAGAAGTTCATTTTATGTGCAGAAATTCTATAGACATATTTTTAAATGCCCTGTAGAATGGTATTGGTGGATTTGAGAGAATAAAAGATAACTGGCATGGGGCTTGAAAGAGAGAAAAACTATCCATAAGGCAATCTGAGAAGGTGGTAGGAGGCCAATCATGCAGGAACTCATAGGCCATGGTAAGGATAGTGTTTTTCTTATAAGCAAGCAGAAGGCACTGAGAGGTTTGAATCAGAGGGTTCAGTTGAGGTGATTTATATGCATGCGTATTTGTGCGTGTTCATAATATTCGTTTTTTGCTTGTTTTTTTTTCCAAAGGACATTTGTGTTTCAGTAAGGGGAATGTATTTCTTTCTTATAAATTCATAAATAATGACTTTGTTTCTCTTTACATTTTAAAATTCCATTATAATTGCTTTCCTATTGGAAAAGGTTTTCAAAGTATAATATCATACATTTTAAAAATATGAATATATAACAATATGAATCAATACATAATAACCTGCCAAAACACAAAGTACCAGTCCCATATGGTTTCAAGGTGAATTTTATCAAACATTTAAGGAAGATTGTATAAAATTTTTCAGAAACTAGAAACAAAGGGAACACTTCCAACACATTAAATGAAGCCAGTGTTACATTAATACCCAAACAAGGTAAAAACACTACACACCAATATCTCACATGGATATAGATGCAAAAAAACTATTAGCAAATTGAATTCAACAATGTACGAAAAGAATTATACTAAAAGATCATGTGGAATTTATTGTAAGTATGCAAGTCTGGTTCAACATTTGAAAATCAATTAATGCAATCGATCACATCAGCAAACTCAAGGAGAAAAGTCATATAATCATATTAATGGATGCAGGGAAAGGATTTACAAAATCTAACACCCATTCATGTTAAAAACTCTCAGCAAATTAAGAACAGAGGCAAACTTTCTCAATTTCATCTAGAATATCTGCAAAAAAGCCTCATGCTTACAAGATAGTTAATGATGAGAAACTTGATGTCCTTCCCCTAAGATTGAGAACAAAGTAGCATTTTTCCATCTCAACATTCTTATGCAACATTGTACCTGGAAATCCTAACTCAATCAATAAGAGAAGAAAAACAAACAAACAAAAAAACAACAAAAGAAAGAAAAGGTATACTGAATGAGGAAGGAAGAAATAAAACTTTCTTGTTTGCAGATAATATGATTGTCTATGTAGAAAATCTCAAGGAATGAAAAACAAAAAGCAAAACTCCTGGAACTAACAAGCAATAATGAGAAGGCTAGAGGGTATAAGTTTAATATACAAAAGTCAGTTGTTTTCCTATATACCAGCAATGGATGATTGGAATTTCAAATAGACCCAGCACCATTGACATTAGCACCCTAAAAATGAAATACTTAGATAAAAATCTAGCAAAATATGTACAATATCTAATATGAGGAGAAATACAAAACTCTGATGAAAGAAATCAAAGAAGAACCAAATAAATGAATGGTATTTCATGTTTATGGATTAAAAAATCTTGATATTGTCAACATGTCAGTTCTTCATTAAAAGCATTCCTAATAAAAAATTCAGTATGTTACTTTGTGGATATCAACAAAGTGATTCTAAAATTTATATAGAAAAGCAAAAGACTCACAATAGCCAATACAATACTGAAGAAGAACAAAGCCAGAAGACTAACATTACCCAGTTTCCAGACTTACTATAAAGCTACAGTAATCAAGGCAGAATGGCATTGGTGAAAGAATAGACAAGTCAATGGGACAGAATAGAGAGCCCAGAAACAGACCCACACAAATATAATCAACTGATCTTTGACAAAGGAGCAAAAGCAATACAATTCATCAAGGATAATCTTCTCAATAAATGGTGCTGGAATAACTGGACATTCCCACCAAAAAAAAAAAAAAAAAAAAAATGACTCTAGACACTGACCTCACACCCTTCACAAAATTAACTCCAAATGGATTGTAGACCAAAGGTAAAATACAAAATTATAAAATTTCTAGAGGATAACATAGGAGAAAATCTAGGTGACCTTGAGCGTGGTAATGAATTTTTAGGTACAACACGAAAAGCATGATCCATGAGAGAAAAATGATAAGTTTTAGACTTCACTATAATTAGAAACTTCTGCTCTGTAAATGTTACTGTTAAGAGAATGAAAAGACAAGAAGCCATAGACTGGGAGAAATCTTTGCAAAACCCGTATCTGATAAAGGACAGGTATTCAAAATATATAAGGTACTCTTAGAATTCAAAAATAAGAAAACAAAAAACCTAATTAAAAATGAAGCAAAATATCTGAACAAACACTTCATCAGTGAAGATATACAGATGGCAAATAAGTATATGAAAATATGCTTGATATCATATGTCATTAGGGGATTGAAAATAAAAACAATAATGAGGTACCACTACACACCTATTTACCTATTTCAATGGCTAAAATCCAAAATACTGGCAACAATTATTCAATTGCTGGTGGGAGGACACTTTGGCAGTTTCTTACAAAACTAAACCTACTCTTACCATATGATCCAGTAATTACAGTCTTTGATATTTACCCACATGAGTTGAAAACTTATGTCCACATGAAAACCTGTGCATGAATATTGATAGTAGGTTTATTTATAATTGCCCAACATTGGAAACAACCAATGTATCTTTTAAAAGGTAATTGAAAAAGAAAAACTGTCATTTATTTTTTCCGTAAAGAGCGAAGTGAAAAAAATCACTTGGATTTTGAAAGAGGTGAGCAAATATCTTAAATCCTATCAGTCCAATGAAAGCAATTAATATGCAAGAGGTTTCCTAGGATATGAACATTCAGACTTGACATTGAATTGTTTGTAGAGATTATTACTTTATTTCTGAAAGGTAAAAAAGGCAGCACCTTTTATAATTATTATAATTATTATTATTGTTTATTTTATATTGAAGTATAGTTGATTTACAATGTTGTGTTAGTTTCAGATGTACAGCAAAGTGATTCAGTCATACATATACATATATTTTTTCAGATTCTGAGACTATTACTTTGTTTAAAACATATAAAAGTTATAATGTGTCAAATAAGACTAAAGATTTTTTTATTATGTAAATGTACAATATACTTTATACCTCAGTTTCCTGAGAAGATAGTAATGCCCATTCTTAGAGTCACCTTCATGAGTAAAAGGGAAGCAGTACACCTAATTAGTACTTATTGTCTTGGTTTCTTTCCCTGCTCCTGTGTATATTCGAATACAATGCAGAAGCACACTTACATACCCAAACACAATCTTATATTGTTTATAGCTTCAGAATTGTGGTTAGGGGAAGAAGCACAGCCCTTAGCTGAGGTAGGGGTCAGCTTAATATGAATGCAGTGGTAATTAGACTGAAAGAGCTCAGATCTTGGACAATCAGCTGTAGAGAGAGGTTGTAAACCAGATGCCTGGAGAATGCAGAACACTTCACAGTTCCATATCACATGTAAACTCTATGAAACCGGCCCCTGACATTCTTCTATTCACAGAGGCTCCAGAGAATTGGAGGGGGTGAGCGCTGTGGATGACTGAAAAGAAGAGGCGAAAATCTCCAACAGGGCGTAGTGGTCAAGCACTTTCAATTCCTGGGAACAGTATAAAAGATTTTGCAATCTAGATAAGCCTCTTTTCATAGATTGAATCCTCTCCAAAGGGCATGTGAACTGTGGATAGCCATCAACTCCCCGAGCCAGTTTATTTTCTAAATCCCAATGCCTTGTGTGTCAAATACCCACTTTCATTTTCTCCTCTTCGTGGGAATAATGTTCATATTGTTCTGCTCTCAGTAAAATGTGTAAATGGAAACTGAGGAGGAAATTTGTTCTGACACCATAAACAGTAAATAATGTTGGTCTGTTTATACTGATGAGGAAGCTGATGTGTCTTCTTTGTCATTTCCCTCTCTCTCGGCTGTTATTACTCACATCTAACTTTGAAAGAATGGTCTGTGATAACTGATAGTGGTTGCTGGCATGCTTTAGAGGAGAGGTGAGTTTCTCATTTTAGGAATTGACACCAGATTTTCAGATAGCCTGAGGGTGTTGCAAAGTACCATCCAGCCCTCTGTCTTCTAGTATGTTAAATAGCAGCCCTGGCATTCATAATTCCCGTTGTTTATTTCACACTCTATCTGCTGCAGAACCATTCTCTGACTGTCCCCTAACTCCACATTTTAAGATAAAAACATCACAGGATGAATACTCCACAGCTTTTGTGAGGTTCAGTAATTTATTCAACACTCAAAAAAAAATGTTTTTTAATGCACCTAGTACCAAATAGGCAATGGGTTTAGCATAGGAGCTACAACAATAAAAGATAAGTATAATTTAACCATATGAAGTTTACATTCTAGAGACAGCAACAGATGATAACTGAATAGGTTATTGATATAATGGTTACATATGCTATAAAGAAGAAAACAAAGAGCTAGAATAGACAATAATGACATAAATTGGGCAAGATTTAATTCAGGTAAGGGCTCACTAAAATTCAGTTAAAGGGAACATTAAAGCTGAAAAAGAAGAAAGCAAAACAGACAAACAGGGAGTAAAAACCTGCCAAGCAGAGGTAACATCAGGTAAACCATTGCTGAGCCAGGAAAGAGCTTAGTAGACCTCACATCTGAAAGAAGATCAGTAAGGACGTAGTCCACGAGTGAAGGTGGACATTAGACAGCATGAGCTTGGAAACGCAGAGGATCATGTCAGGAAGGACCGGTCAAATTGAAGGTTTAGGGATGAAATTTCATGATTATTTTCTGGCAGACCATGGAAATATTTAAGCAGGAAGTGATTGACATACGTTTAGATTTTTAAAAATGAGTTCTTGCTACTAAGTGGTAAATAGATGAGGGTGAGATTTGGATAACAGTAGTTCATGAGAGTAGTTCATTATAAGAAATGAACATTATAAGAAAATGCTGGTTTGGATTAAAATAGTAGATAATGGGAGATACAGAGAGGACGACCCATTCAAGACCTACTTTGGAAGTTGAATTCATAAGATTTGCTGATGGACTGTACGTAAACATGAGGAAAATAAAATAATTAAACAAATGAAATTCATAAACTTTCCCTGTAAATCCAGAAATAGCAAAATTAAAACCACCAACTCAATAAATAGTTCTTTGTAAGAGTTTATTTTGCATATAAGAACAGTTCACAAACTGTTGGGAGCTTTCCAATTTAAAACCAATATGAAGCTCAGGGGCCTGATGTTACAGGATGGTTTATAAAGTGAAAATTAAAAAGTTGTTTAATCTTTAGAGTGATTGGCTATTGCAGTGGCAGTTGCCAGATGGTGGGGGATTGGTTAAAAGTGAGTACCTTATACCATTTTTAGGAAGATGACTTAAGTTTCTTTTATGATTATCAGAGTCATGACAAGAAATAACCTAAGTTAAGTTTCACTTCTGTCCTAGCTTATTAAGCTAGATTTAGTTTTGCTTATGTAGCGTAAACAGTTTTGTCTCCTCAGAGAAGTCTCAAGTCCAGTCTCAATATGTATTTTTAATTTTAACAATTCCTAGATTTCTGGCATGAGTAGTTGGGATATGGTGGTGTCATTTCCTAAGGTAGGAAAGCTTAAAACAGAGGCAGTGGGAATCAAAGTCATTTAATAGTCAATTTAATTTTGAGGTAGCCCAGAAACATCAACTAGTATAACCAGTACAATGGCATATCTTTGTAACTCAGATGTAAAGCTGAGTAATGTAAAAGAGATTATTTATTCAGAAATGAAGGGGATCACCTTGAGATGGAGTAGAAAAAGAAAAGCACCTGATGACACTCTGAGCAACTCAATGTTAAGTGTTTGAAAATAGTTTAAATTCTATGCTTTCTTGATTCATGCAAGTACACATGACAAAGAATGTTTTTGTATATGTGTTTATGACAAAACACAGCTTATGTTTATGCTGTTGAAATGCTACAGATACCATCCTAAGTTTAAACTCATATTTCTTTAAGTCTATAAAAAAAAGATGTATTTTATGAAATCATGGCACTGTCCAGGGTTTTCTATTCAACCCTTGTCTTTTCACTGAATAATTGTACCATGTTTAGTTTTCTTTGGCTAGTGGAGGCAAAAATTGAAATTTTAAAAGCTAGGACACAGGGGAAGAGAGGTGTTCTTTCTCCAGAAAAAATATGCACAAACCGAATTTTGCTTTGCAGTTTCTATTCCCCTCTACCAAAGGCACACTTCTCAGGAATAACATTGTATATAAATCCCTTTATAATGCTGGTGCTTGAGGTAAGGATGTTCCAGCCAGATAAGTAGCAGCCACCAACCATGTTAGGAGATCAATGTGTTATAATAGATTTTGACTGAATATGGTAGCTGCATTTGGAGAAGAAATAGCATCTGAGTGTTTTTTGAGATAAAAGGAAATTTACGGTCCATCTAGTCCCAACTTTACAGAAGAAGAAACTGAAGTTCATGAAAGTTATGTCAGTTTCTCAAAGTTATACAGATAATTAGGGGCAGATGTGGAACTTGAACTCAAGTCTCCAGACCGGGGGCCCCATAGTGAACACACTGATTGACCCAGCATGCACTTGTATCTGATGGAGCAGCCATTTCATCAGTGAGCTCCTACTGAGCCCGGCTGACTTTTGGTGATACAGTTGCTTAATTAGAGTTATAATCCTCGCTACAAGCAAAAAAAAAAAATCTCTGAGGGCCTAAGGAAGGTCTCTTCAGAGTTTAAGAATATAGGATCTGTATATCTTCTTTGGAGAGAAGTCTATTTAGGTCTTCTGCCCATTTTTGTATTGGGTTGTTTGTTTTTCTGATATTGAGCTGCTTGTAAATTTTGGAGATTAATCCTTTGTCAGATTGCTTCATTTGCAAATATTTTCTCCCATTCTGAGGGTTGTCTTTTCATCTTCTTTTACATTTTCCTTTGCTGTGCAAAAGCTTTTAAGTTTCATTAGGTTCCATTTGTTTATTTTTGTTTTTATTTCCATTTCTCCAGGAGGTGGATCAAAAAGGATCTTGCTGTGATTTATGTCATAGAGTGTTCTGCCTATGTTTTCCTCTAAGAGTTTGATGGTGTCTGGCCTTACATTTAGGTCTTTAATCCATTTTGAGTTTATTTTTGTGTATGGTGTTAGGGAGTGTTCTAATTACATTCTTTGTGGCACATATATACAATGGAATATTACTCAACCATAAAAAGAAACGAAATTGAGTTATTTGTAGTGAGGTGGATGGACATAGAGTCTGTCATACACAGTGAAGTAAGTCAGAAAGAGAAAAACAAATACTGTATGCTAACACATATATATGGAATCTAAAAAAAAGAAAAGTAAATGGTTCTGAAAAACCTAGGGGCAGGACAGGAGTAAAGACACAGATGTAGAGAACAGACTTGAGGATGCGGGGAGAGGGAAGGGTAAGCTGGGATGAAGTGAGAGAGTGGCATGGAGTTATATATACTACCAAATGTAAAATAGATAGCGAGTGGGAAGAAGCCGCATAGCACAGGGAGATCAGCTCAGTGCTTTGTGACCACCTAGAGGGGTGGGATTGGGAAGGTGGTAGGGAGATGCAAGAGGGAGGAGATATGGGGATATATGTATATGTATAGCTGATTCACTTTGTTATAAAGCAGAAACTAGCACACCATTATAAAGCAATTATACTCCCATAAAGATGTTAAAAAATAAAAGAAATTTTAAAAGAATATAGGATCATCTTTGGGGCTGGGGCAGATCCAAAAATATTTTTACTTCCTTCCACTTCACTAGTTGCCATTCCTTCCAGGTTTTGAACAACAGCTTCTTAGCCATTGTGACTCTGAGGTTAAGAATATCAGGGTTTAGAAAAGCACAAAAATCAATCATTTCCACCTCACACATTGCTGAGGGTTTTTGAAAATTTCAGATGTTGGGAAGAGATTTGGATACAAATCATAGTACATAAATTTAGACATGCAAGAAATATGATTTATTTATTATAATTGATGACAATTTTTGTTAAGAACCTCAATTCTGACATGTAGTGAAAATCCAGTCTTGGTCACATGAATATTTCTACCCATTCTCTGAATAATGTACAGGGTACAGTAGCTGACCCATGGTACTGGGGAGGGGCAGGAGTGAAAGTTGCAGAGGTGTGAGGTCAAAGGTGTGGTGAATTGAAAGAAGGGACATTCTTTTTCCATCTTGTCTTCACTAATTGGTCCATGAAGATTTCTCCTGAATCTTCCTGCTCCTCACATGATGCTGAGTATCTCAATGTTATTTAAATTGCATTAATCATATGACAAAGCTGGGTCTCTCAATGGTGAATGTGATCTGGTGGCAACACTCCCAGTAACTCCTCAACTGTTCACCAGACAGCCATTTCTACTATGGGATCACGTGTTTCTTTCAGGTTCTATCATGCAATCCTATGGTGACCCAGTTCTGTTCTTAAGCTTCCAAACCTACTTGTGTGTGTGTGTGTGTGTGTGTGTGTGTGTGTGTGTGTGTGTTTCTCACCACCATCCCTAGGGCTTTCTAGAAAGAAGAGCCTGGTGAACAACCAGCATGTAAGTAAGTTCTTTAATTCTACTCCCACTTCTTCACTGATATCAACTGAAATTGTCACTGAGCCTGAGTCCAACATAACCTGGCACCTCATCTCTTCTTCCAAATCTGTTTTATAAGCTCAAAATTCATCAGGATATGAAGTTTTGCAAGCCAAAAACCATTTCCTTATTTTTCATCAAAAGCAAACCATTTGAAGAGAAAAAGACTACCTAAAAGCTGAGTTTTTGTTTCATTTTTGTTTGTTTTTCCACATGTTCTCAAACTTCTACTTGTTTAGGAATATTCAATGGAATATCTTCATTTGTGGTCTAAGTATATTAATTTATGGGAAGATGATTCTTTCCCCAGAAGTGTCACTTTGGTGACCTGCTGTGCTACATAGAACTTAAACTTTTTTTTTAACTTTAGAAAATTTGTAAAGATAGTACAGAGGTTTCCTATGTACTCTAGACCCAACTTCTCCTCTTGTTAACGTCTTATATCTTTATGGTGTATCTATCACAACCAGTGAACTGAAATTGGTATGTGGTTATTAACTAAACTCAATACTTTGTTCGTATTTCCTTAGTTTTTCCCTAATATCTTTTCATTTTAACTGTTCCAGGATCCCATAGTAGTTTCAGCTGCTGTATCTCCTTTGGCTCCTCTTGGATGTAATAGTTGCTCAGACTTTCCTTGTCTTTCATGACCTTGACAGTCTTGAGAAAAACTTTTTGTCTTCTTGAAAAAGGAATTCTGTAGCTCAAAACCTAGATTTAACTGGTAATTTTTTCATGGTTAAGCCTAGGATTATGACCTTTGGAGAGGTCATATATCATTCTCAGAACAATATAGCAAGGATTCCTTTATCAGCTCGACTTGTCACCGATGATGTTAGCCTTGATCACCTGGCAAAGACACTATTTGTCAGGTTCCTCTACTGTAATGTTGCTCATTTCCCCACTCTTTCTGTACTGTATACTTAGAAAGAAAGTCACTACATGTAGTTCACACTTAAAGAGTAGGAGATCATGCTCCACCTCAGTGAGAACAGAGTAGCTACACAAATTATTTGAAAATTTTCTATGTGGAAGATTTGCTTCCCCTGTCTCCATTTATTAATTGAATATTTTTATACACGTATGTATTTATGCATATTTATTTTATACTCTATAATTCAATACTACACTCATTATTTTTTTGCCCAAAAAGTTCTAAATCTGAGCATTGGGAGTTATTTCAGTTGGCTCCTGTGTCCCTTTGTCATTTCCACATTGTTTTACTTTTGGAGCACTTTCATATCTTCTGAAACTACAAGATGCTTCAGGCTCTTCCTGCATAGTTCCCTTCATCCATTTCTGAAATTGGCCATTTCTTTAAGGAGCCTTTGTTCCCTTCATTGGTTCTAATATCGTTGCAGAATGATGTTAGAAACTAAGCTCTGGGTTCTGGGTATGCTAATTGCTAAAGGAATGTCATCTCATTGGCCCTCTTAGCATTCAGAGCTAGGAAATATATGCACGCATACTAACCTATGTATATACAAATATTTAAGGTTATATCTGTATATTTTCTATATATTTCTATCAGTGTCTCTATTAAGAGCTAAATATGAGTTTATACTGATGTCTCTAATTCTAATCCAATATCACATAGTTCATTCAATAATGGCTTAGTGTCAACACGTAAAGGAACACTATGTAACAAGAAGTAATGGGAAACACAGTACTTAATATTATGTGTGGAGGATACCACATTGCCTATATATCTGAGTCAGCTTCACCTAGTAGCTAAGAGCAGAGATTTTTGGAGCTGCTATGTCTATATTTGGATACTGGCTCTGCCAATTACTGGCTGTGTGTCCTTGTGTTTAATTGTTGAATCTTTCTGTTTTTCAGTTGCCTTGATTGATAAATAAGGATGATAATAATACTTGATTCACAAGGGTATGTGTGAGGATACATATCACTCTGTCATATGTAAAACTGCTTAAAATATGACTTTCTGATCTATTGTTCATAATTCATATCATATTAAAATTTTATTATTGTGTCAGAATATGATAGTATTCTGTTATTATATCAAAACTTGTTTGAGATGCACAAACATAAAAGTGAGCTCCATGCATTGTGATATATAAGCCACTGTTCTATTTTTATGGTCTTGGCCTCATCTTAGCAATCAGTGAAGGTTAAAGAAAGAGAACTGATATGATGTATACAATTATACTGATACAGTTAAATATGCACAGGCCTTTAAGTGATACAGTTTTAGGGCTTTTCCAAATAAGGCTCAACTAGAGTCCTCAAACAGTTTTGGTACAAATGGAACTAGGAACATGCTAAGTATTCTAGCAATTAATTAAAAAAAAATACTTTGAGGAAAACATGGAACGTTCATTATTAAAGGGAATCATATTGTAGAATGACCTGAAGAAATGCAGGTTTTATGATCTGGATAATTTTTAACATTATTTTATAAACACACGTCATCAAATTACAAACTTCCTGCACCCATACACTTAACACATTGTTAGTGCTTCTCTTATAATGCACATTTGGCTGAAATATTAATGAGTTTTTGATTCCACAGCACAATTCTGTTCACTATTGCAAGTAGGTATATTTTCACATAATCAGTTGTCAAAATTTGGAGGATGTTTTTCTATTTTTTTTTTTAATCTACATATTTTCTGCTTCTTGAGTTATGAATAGGTGACTTTCCTAGATGCATGGGCTGTTGAATTAGAGAGAAACAAGTACAAACCTTACTTGAATTCTGATTACCTGTGTGATTTGGCAGGATATTTAACCTCTTTCAGCCTAAGTATCCTTACATTTATAACGGGAAAATTTGCATCCATTTTATAGGGCTATTCAGAGGATGATATAATACATAAAACAAGAGCATGGAAACCAGCACATCATAAGCACAAAATATGTAACTAATATCACATCACCTCTATTAAAGAACTTGACACATTGCATTGTAATTGGTCACTTATTTTTCTCCTCAACTGGTCTGTGCTCAACTGGTCTGTGAACTATTTGAGGACTAGAGCAACTTTTACAGCAGGTATTTATAAAATCAAGGATCACAAATTTAAAAGTCGTTAACCATTTTAAAGCTGCTAAGGGGTATTAAGCATTCTCCTGCTTTCTTATAGGCAGTACATTGAACTTAATGAATCCCCTTCGCAATTTCTGTAGTCTTTTATGAAAGTCTATTTTTAAAAAAATATGTTGGCTACCTCCATGCTCAAGAGATCTTTGATTCTTTTGCCTGCTTTTTGTTTTGCTCTGGTCTTTTCTCTTACTATATGCTATTACAGCACTTCTCTTTGTTGTACTGATGTGCCTGCATATTTTAGTCTTTGCTCTTTGTGATCATTTATTTCTTTTAATCTGTTCTACACATAGAGAGCAGATTATCAATCTTGAAAGTATTGCCTATAATATATTATACTGATTCTGGATTTAAATATTCACATATAAATATACCACGAGCATGAGTTTTATAGTATAATCTTTGGGGCATCTAATTTTGCAAGGAGTATGCCTTTGATGTTGTTTTCTTTATGGTTCTCAGTTGTTACAGAGGTACTATTTGATTTGAAAGGTTGGTACAGTAAAGGTGAGATATTTATTACTTATGCCATAACTGTAGTAAAATGGACGTTTTTTTACCCATATGTCATGTGTTGACACTAGGAGATATATCAAGTATCATCTCATTCAACTTCATTATTTTAGACATGAAGAAGTAGATAAGTTAATTGACTCATGCAAATTTATACAACTAGTTATGAGGATATATGAAAATTATGCTAATAGATTTTAACTAATTCCAGGTAATTTTGTACTATCTTATATCTAATAACATTTTCTAGTACCAGAAACCCTATTTAATGACAATTTATAATGGTATATCATGGTGATTAAAACATATTTCTAAAATCCAAAGGAAATACATTTGCAGTAATATGTAGCATTGATCAAGATAGCTATCAAAATTAATATGAAAGATGAATTCTTTAAGCTTATTTTATGGTTTTGTGGTCTTGGAAGGTTTTTTCTTGAGACTCTAGCATCAGGTCAGCCATGCTTTTCTATAGTAAATTGTTCATTCTCATTTCAAAGTCTATAAACACTTTCCAGGTGTTGGTTGTTCCCATGCATAAAAACTATGGGAAATGGAAAAAAAAGAAAGGCCCTTAAAAAGTTCATATTACATTTTTGACCCATGGTCTTAGCTCTTCGAAGCTTGAGTCTCTAAGAACATTTAAAGTATATTCCCTCACCTTATTGAGATTTCCAGTGGCTTCACTGCACTCTCTGTGTGTAGATCATAACAAAGTCAGGAAATGGAGACTGATTTCCTGCTCACTTTTTCTTCATGGTATCCAAGCTGGGCTATTCTATTCTGTGGCAATTGTATGATTTGTAGTTAGTAATGTGTAAACTTTAGATTTAATACTTATCGGAACACTGCTTCCATGTAAGTTCTGATAGGTGAGGGATATGAGCTAGGCAAGCAAACCTGGATTTGCAAACCAAATCATGGATTAGCAAATCACATTTTCTACAAAGGGAGCTGATTGCTTCATTGGCAGAGGAGAGTTTCTTTTTTTGAAAGGTAAGGTGTAGTGTGCCATTTTGAACCTTTTATGGGATTTTGAAACAATGTTGGCTTTTAAACATTTAAGGAAAAAGATACTCTATATTTTGGTTCACTATCATAGAGAAATTTTCCAGAAATCAAAGATAGCAGGACTCATTTGTAAGTTACAAGAGACTGACCAAAATGTTTCAGCATATATATAATAATTACTATCTAAAGAAAACCAAAGGTAAGCATATATTTGAGCTATTACCATATTATTCTGAAAATTAAGTAGTATAGAATTAATGGTTTTATTCAAAGAAAGGACAATTCAGACATCAATCATATAGGCAGCATGAATGAACTCAGCAAGAGATAGGAATGTAATGACTTCCAGCAATGACCGTCATCATAACTTAACATTTGCATAACTTTAAAAATTCTATACAGTGTGGGCTAGAATGATAATTCATAGTAGTTCTTACACTTTCCAAAATAAAGATCTGCATTATCACATTTGATCAACACAAGGATGCTATATTGTCAAGCGACAGTTTTGTAGCTTCTTATTATCACCATTTTCAGGTAAAAAATACTCATCTGGAGCTAGATGATGATAGAATTTGAACTTGAACCTGGGTCCAATAGCTGATGCTATTGTATTCTATTTCTCTATCTCAAGGGAGAATGGTAATTCTCTTCTGATAGTTCACATTAAATAATTAAGTTTAGTTCCATATATTTTTAATATTAGATATACATGCAAACATAAATACAAATTGATTTTTTTCAATAAACTAAATTTTAAAATAGCAGATATTTTCAAGGTCAAGGTAAAAAGTATCAAATAGCACCAATAAGTCTTAACATTGAAAATCACAGTCCCTTGAAGTCCCACATGCTAGTTTTGTTCCTCAGAGGCAAATATTTTTAGCCATTTTAGTTTACCTTTCTATTCTCTCCCATTCCTTGCAAGGTGCATTTTCATCCAGATCATCTTCACTGACATTTGATTTGGATTGCTGCTTTTTAAATTTTTCTCTTAGCTCCACCCATTTCAGCATATGGGCCAGTAATGCCCTAAGTCCTTAATCTAACTCAGGTTTCCAGCAAGCCAAATTCTAGCCTGTAGTATCCTCAGTACTTCAGGTTTCTACTTTGGCTAAAGAAAAAATTTAGTCTTGTAAATGTTTTCATCATTTGTTAATCTGACTGTATAAGTAAGATTTATAACTCATGCTAAGTTCTTTTTTTTTTTTTTTTTCTTCTTTTTTTGTTGTTGTTGTTTTTGCAGTACGCGGGCCTCACACTGTTGTGGCCTCTCCCATTGTGGAGCACAGGCTCCGGACGCGCAGGCTCAGCGGCCATGGCTCACGGGCCCAGCCGCTCCGCGGCATGTGGGATCTTCCCGGACCGGGCATGAACCCGTGTCCCCTGCATCGGCAGGCGGACTCTCAACCACTGCGCCACCAGGGAAGCCCCATGCTAAGTTCTTATGTACAAATTCTTTAAAGTCAACTTGAATAAACTTATACTTATCATTGGAAGCAAGTGGGTCTAGAAGTTCTGGTACTGAGTTCAGAAGTAAGGACTATACTTATGGTTCTGAGATGAAGTAGAATTCAAGGTGCTAAGAAACTTTTAAAAGAATTAAAGGGTCCATAGGACAAATAACCCTGTGCTAGTCCTTTGTCTCTCTACTCTTTTTTCTCACTCTTGCAAATCCCCACTGCCGAGAGTCACAGATATATCAGTACAAAGGCAAAAGGCTGCAAATACAGTAACCACAAAACACATTAAACCACACATTTTATCATATACTCTTATCACAAAAATCACCTATTTCAGATATTTCAAAATCATTAAATTGCTTTGCATCTTAAAGGCATTAATTCCTTCATCCCCCTTTTGATCATAAAAGTTCTCAAGATCCAATCAAGACAGTTTTTCATTTTTTTCTCATTTCAGTCTCTAGCAGCAGTTAGAAACCCTTGCTCATACTTTGGAAGGTGTAGGCCGATATTGGAATAGGTTTATCAGTAGACATTAAAATTGAAAAACGCAGGTGCGCTCAAAATGAAAGCCAATTTCATTAGGATCATTATTAGCCAACATAGCTGGATATCCAAATATAGAGATCGAGAGACTAGGACAAAAGATAGATGGCTTGTTCTAGGACACATATATAGTAATGTGCCGTGGAACCCTCTGATGTGTCTGTGAATCACTTGAAGGCGATTCATTTCTAGTAATGAGTCCAGTGGGATTCACACCCTAAAAATGCAGGCTGGTCTAAAAATAAAAACAGTTTTTTGAACTCACAGTAGGTAAAGTTAGGAATATATGGATTATACATGTTGGGGAGGGGTAATTTCCTCCTCTATACCTCTTGAAATCTTGTGGCTGAACTAGTAATAACATTGACACAAGACAGATTAATAGGAGAAAAAACAAAAGATTTTGATTCATGTGCATGGGGGGTGTCTCAGGGAAGTGGGACCTAAGAAGTGGTCAAAGCAGAAAGCTTTTATAGTTTTTTAGAGAAAGAAACAAAACTTTTGTGACAAATTGACAGGACAAACTCAGGTTTTGGGTGCCCAATTAATGAAGAATCTAAACAGAGTTTGGCCTTGGGGTAGTAAATGAAAAAAGTAACAAGGCTTGTTAATACAGGCTCCTTGACCTGAACTCCCTATCTGGTGATAAGGATGTCTCATTATGTCCTGGTACAGTTCACATGGAAGATTTATTTCCTATTTTCAGGGAGACAGAAGGGAGGGTGGGTGTCCATCTTGGGTTGACCATTTCTTAAGTAACTTTAATTTAAAATAATCAATATTCCATTGAGGCACATTTTCAGGCAGCCCATCCTGAACCCCAACAGCTATCTCCATGGGAAAAAAACATACATATTTCTCATATTTTTCATCTCATTTTTTAAAACCTCATAAAAATGGTGGATATACAAAATCACCATTAGAAAAACACTACAATAGTAATTGTTGCAGGCAAGACTGATCTGGCAAGAGCAGAAAAGATCTGTGAAAGCTCAAATCTATGGGTGAACATTCCAATAGAAAAGCACACTTGCGTGCTCTCATAGTATCTCCTCCAAGATATGTATTAATTACAAAGGAAACAAAATGGCAGCTTTATAGTAGTGAAAGCCAGCAATCATCATTTTAACCAAGTGATCAAGGTTAATATCAACAGTAGTAAGACAAAGAGACGTTATGTGTCCCCTGATATGAGGCACTGAAAAGGGTGTAACACTTCCATGATATTCAATCTAATCATGAGACTACCAGACACACTAACATTCTGTACGATACCTGACCAGTACTCTTCAAAATGTGACAGTCTTGAAAGATATAAAGAACTGCAAATCTGTCATACAGTAGAGGAGACAGAAGAGACATGACAATTAAAAGCAATGTAGGATTCTCGGAAACAAAAAAGGACATCAGTAGATAAAACATAAATGTGAGTTTGACATTTGTAGAAAAGAACATTAGTAGAAAAACTAGTAAAATGTGAATTGGAGCTGCAGTTTAATTAATATGATTGTACAAATATTGATTTTATGGTTTCAATAACCACATTATAGTTATATATATTAATGTCAGGGATACTGGGAAAATGGTATATAGGAACTCTCAGTATGACCTTGTAGTCGTCTGTAAGATTCAACAAATATAAAATTATTTCAAAATAACAAATGAAAAAATCATATCCTAAATATTCATAAATAACACATAATGTTATGTTTTAATATATTTGTATATACTTTTCTATGGAGGGATATTATGTATTTAAGGAAATACAGGAATTATAAATATAAATCTCAACAAATCACCACAAAGTGAGCACATCCATTCAACTACCACACACATCACAAAATAGAACAATATCAGCCACCTAGAAGTATGCCTTACAGCTCCTTCAAAAACTACTCCATCTCTTCTCCCCAGAGTAACCCCTATACTGTCTTCTAATAGCATAAAATAGTTTTGGCTTTAAATTTTATATAAGATAATATAACAAATTACAACCTGTTCAGTAATGAATGAAAGTTTTATTTGTCCTATATTCTCACCAACACTTGGTTTTGTCTTTTTAATTTTACCCCCCTTTTTTTTTTTAAATCCCAATGTTCCACATGGCTTTATGATGTCTGTATAAAAACTTCAATGTAGAAAGGGAATTCATGTAAACACTTTTAAATGATTCAGCACATGGAGTGACTTTAATGTTAATCACATTCTAAAATCTAATTTACAGATCCCAGAGGAAGCCAGATCTTTCCCCAGAAGATTGATGTTATAAGATAAAGTGAAGCAATAACATTAAATGCAACATGACTTGGAATTGTTTAGGTGTTGCATTCTTTTACTTGATGGTAAAATTCTCTCACCCATTTATGTTCTGAACATGATACAAAACGCACAGAGAAAAGCAGAATATTCTACCATGATAGAAAGCATTAATAAGTCTTTTAAAGATACAGATATTTTGCACCCATTTTATTTTGATATTTGATTACCTTGATTGTTCCACGTATTATATTTTTCCAAATCAAAATAGAGAGAAATAGCCCTATTTATCAATGCCATGTATTGATACTTCTGAAAAACTTTTATAAAACATTTAAAAATATTTATATATGACTTTAACATTCCCTTAATAACCCAATAAAGCCTTCATGGATATATTACAAAGATTTGCTGTAAAACAGAACTATTCTTTTTGTAAACAAATTTGTCTGAGTTAGAGCAAGAACGACTGATAAAGAACAAGAAAAATGATAAGGCACATTTAAGTAAATCTTCTCATACAATTTATATAGGTATTTTAAATTATTTCACAACAATCTTATGAGATTCTTTATTACATTCTCAGCTGTATATTCAGCCCCAGAGAGAGTTATACATGTCAATATGTAATTTGATTCTATTATGTTTTATGAGTCCTTATAGCTCTATAATCAGAGTATATGGTCTATCATAGTGTATTTTTTTGCCCACAAAAATAAAAGAGAAGGAAAGAAATCAAATTATTGTTGGGTCACCATATAATTATGCACATTTTATAGCTGAGAAAACTGAAATTACAGGCAAAAGGCTATATGGCTATCATATGGCAAAGTTTCAGCTCGAAGTAAGCTCTTTTAATTAAAACGCATTAACATAGTATTTCTACTTGCTCATCACTACATTCACTCTGCAGAATACATTCTTATAGTTATATTCCCCTGGAAGTAATGAGAAATCACAGAATTGTGAACTTCATCAGACTTCTAAAACTGTGGTTCTTACTGTCTACTGTCTTCTCCTCCTTTTCCCATCCCCCCATACTCCTCACCTTCCTTCCACATCCCAGTTTTTCCTCTTCTTCCTCCTCAAGTCACTAAGAGATAAGCATTTGAGATAAAGCTGGCAGTCAGCAATTGTTTCAAGTATTTTCAGGATATGACTCTATTAGGGCTACCAAACCAGAATAAAACTGGTATTTCTCTTTTCAGTCCCACAAGAAGATTCACAGAAATTTCGGTCCTATTCTGATCCTATTGCTGGTACAAGAGCCAATGCTACAGTGGTCTATGAGACAGGGGAGAGTTAGCATTGAACATGGTAAATCTGGCAGGGTTGTACTTGACCCTTCCATATGTACCCAGCTATTGGAATAAGATTTGGCTATTATTTGCCAACCCGAAACCAATGGTGGTATACCATCTTCTTGTTACTGCTGCTCCTGCCAATATTTCAGGTTTTTATCTCTGAAAATTTGACATCAATAATCCACTTCCCTTCTCACCAGCACCATTTTATTCCCACGTATATGTGTGTTTTGTTTAATTTAATTTTAGTTAAAGGGGTTTTATGTATTTATTTGTTTTGTCAGTGAATGCCAGTATGTAAATAAAGATTAGGTTTGCCTGCATGTATTAGAAAACTCCAAAATAAACAAAATGAAATTTTATTTCTCTCTCATAGGTAATTGGCAATCAGGGATTGGCCTAGTAGCTCAACAATATCAACAGTGACATTCCTTTTTAATATCATGCACTGCTACACTGGAAGCTACCATGTGGCTAAAAATGGCTTTGGAACTGATAGACAGCAAAAAGAATAAAGATGAGGAATCATGTGCTCTCTCTATTTAAGGACTCATGTTGGAAATCACAAACAAACAAAACAACCTTCTTCTTATTTCATCTGCCAGAACATAATCACTAAGCCAAACTGAGCTCCAAGAGAGTATAGTAAAATAATCTCATAATTGATTCTACAATAGTCTATCAATTCAAATAGTAGCTGTAGTTGACAAAGTTTGTAATTATTTGTCTGTGTGTGTATAATTATATATATGTATATATACACGTATGTGTGTGTGTGTGTATATATGTATATATATTCCAAAATGGAAATAAGTAGGACTAAGTATACTTTACAATGTGCAGATTTTGGGGTAAGGGTATCAAACACTTCAGTATCAGTTAAAGGAATATTTCTTTAAGTCAAAATATTATTGTCCATAGAGGAGATGCAATTGAAAATATCAAGCATTTTAAATTGGCTAACTAAAAAAAAGTGCAACTTTTTACAGCAAATTAAACTTTTAATAATAAAAGGAACAAAAAAATGCATTCTTCAGAAAAATACCAGTGATTCAGTATTAGATGACACAGCTTTAAAATATGTGGAAATAATAATTAAACCTATTTTCAATCATTAAAAAAACATAAGAATAATATTTCACCTGTTTTAAACATTCAAGTTATCAATAAATCTTGGCATTTAATATATGTGGTTATATGTTTTATTTTAAGTTGTATATTATTTGGAAAATAATTTTTGAAAATAACTATTCTAGGGAGCCATCACATAACAAAAATATTTTGTTGGTCAATAAATAGTTTTTTTCTAAAATTATATTCTTTTATTTATTTTAAGAATAAGCTTTCATTCTAAATGCAATAGCTTGCATCAACCAACCCCAAGTTCCCAGTCCATTCCTCTCCCTCTCCCCTCCCCCTTGGCAACCACAAGTCGGTTCTCTATGTATATGAGTCTGTTTCTGTTTTGTAGATAGGTTCATTTCTGCCATATTTTAGATGCCACACAGGACAAGGAACTATACTCAATATCCTGTGATAACCATAGTGGAAAAGAATGTTTAAAAAAAGAATGTTAAAAAAAAAAAGAGGGGCTTCCCTGGTGGCGCACTGGTTGGGAGTCTGCCTGCCGATGCAGGGGACACGGGTCCATGCCCCAGTCCGGGAGGATCCTGCATGCCCCCGAGCGGCTGGGCCCGAGAGCCATGGTCCCTGAGCCTGCGCGTCCGGAGCCTGTGCTCCGCGACGGGAGAGGCCACAATGGTGAGAGGCCCGCATACCGCAAAAAAAAAAAAAAAAAAAGGAATAAGCTTTCACTCTCAAAAATGTCCGGGAGAATAGATTGTGTGATGTTAGATATTGTTCAGTGACAGCGTTTTGAGTCAAATTTTTTGTTATACCTTTTTTGAATTATTTTTATATATTTAGATAAAATATCACTTGTTTAACTATATAAAATCAGGCCATTAGTCACAAAAATGGACTTTTATGAAAGGTCTGCTTGAACCCTCAATGTTGACCATTTACTGAGGAGAACAAATAAGCCTCTTATATACTAAGACAGAATACAAGTTTCTACATTCCACCAATACGTCCCATTCAAATTTATATATTTGTGTATCTGCTT
This sequence comes from Platanista minor, assembly GCA_004363435.1. NCBI lineage: Eukaryota > Metazoa > Chordata > Mammalia > Artiodactyla > Platanistidae > Platanista > Platanista minor. The sequence continues at coordinate 17,866 of RJWK010004150.1, read as the reverse complement.
TTAAAATATAAATAAATAAGTGATGTGTTATTTCCCAAAATGTGCTAAGTACTCTACTTTGTAAAATATTTTTTTTTAAAAAAAGGAAAAAACAAATGCCAGACACAGGAGCAAGTTTCTTCTAAAATAAAAGATCTGTGTACATGTACTGCAAATAATTAATGATTACTTATCAAATGAAAATGTGTTAGATTAAAAGAGGGGACAGAGTTTGGAGGAAGTTAATCAGGTTAGACATGAAACAGGAGTGTGTGTGTGTGTGTGTGTGTGTGTGTGTGTGTGTGTGTGTGTGTGTAGGATAAGTAAAATAGAATTGAGGGTTAGTTGACTTTCTTATAACTTACATCTATTTAGTTTGTACTTCATCAGTTGCCTGACTTAAAGTCTATAGTATCAATGAAAAATTAATCAATCTAAGAAAGAAATGGAAAATTTTATTGCAATTGCAAATTGAGGATTATAATCCAGGAACACCATCTCAGAAAGCTCTGAGAACTGTTCTACCAGTTAGAGCTCAAAGTTATATAAGTTTTTGAGACAGAGGGATGTACATTAAATAATGTGTTATTGCATATATGTGGAATCTAGAAAAATGGTACAGATGAACAGGTTTGCAAGGCAGAAATAGAGACACAGATGTAGAGAACAAATGTATGGACACCAAGGGGGGAAAGTGGTGGAGGGTGGGTGGTGGGATGAATTAGGAGATTGGGATTGACATAGATACATTAATTTGTATAAAATAGATGACTAAGAAGAACCTGCTGTATAAAATAAAAATAAAATTTAATTTAACTTAATTTAGTTTAATTTTTAAAAAGTGATGTGTTATTGACAGTTTGCACAATTCAGATATATAAGTACAAAGTGGTGGGCTATTGTGACCCCTTACAAGATCAAGAGGAAATGTTATCTTTCAAGGAGTTGTCTTATTGATGCTAGGAGAATGTTGCTTTTTATGGCTGAGCAGGTATTTTTGCCAACAGGGGAGGTTTAGTTGATGCATAAGGCAGATACACAATGCTCAATAAAGGGGAAAGAGGAGGCCAAAGGTCAGAGAAGATATTTTATGTTTAAATTTTTCTTGTCTTGCCATAAAATATAAATTTTATTTCACAATATCATAGTGAAATAGTCCTTTGTATACAAAACTGAAAAAACCCACTAATGAAAAAAAAAAAAAAAAAACTAGAGAAATAATAAAAGAGCCCATTTTTGAAGTTTGCCAATTTCCTGTGGTAATAGCTATACATTTCAACCCCAGCTACTGATGTATCACACATAATGTTTGATATAATTTCCTTTTCTTCTCAGTGATGCCATAATCCTGAAATTCCCAAAATAAAAATTTTTAGGTTAAATCTAATTGTATTAAGATATTAAAAAATTTCTTTTCCTAAATGAAATTTAGGGCCTGAAATTTTCTTTCTCAATATAACAAACAAAATGCAACTATATTTTCACTTGCTACCACTATTTTATAATATTTGGCACAGCTGTTACTTAACTGAACTCAACGCGCAGCAAAGCCAATCTAATGACATCAGATTGTGGTGAAGGAAACTACAGCATTTATTGCAGGCACCCAAGCAAGGAAAATGGGCAGCTAGTGCTCAAAAGACCCAAACTCCCCTATGGCTTTCAGGCAAGGGTTTTTAAAGGCATCATTAAGAGTGAGAGTTGCAGGGTGCATGATCAGCTTCTGGACATTTTTCTGATTGGTTGGTGGTGAGGTAACAGGGTGATGTTTCCAGAATCTTAATCATCCATCTTCTGGTTCCAACCAGTCTGAGACCTATGTGCTTGCAGTCAGCATGTTGTCACCATCCTCCACTGGATAGGAGTGTCTTAGTTTCTGCAGAACAACTCAAAGATATACCTCAGATTGAGGTCCTGTGACTCTAATGATCTAATCATTAACTGCTTGAGTCTGCTCTTTGGGACTTGGGGAAGGCCAAACAAGAAGCAGAAAGCATGGAGGAGCTTGCATCTGCTGGGTCCTGCTGAGTTTCAGTCACTCCTTTTCTTTGATACACCTCCATCCAGAGGGAAACAGGGGTGGGACAAGAAAGGGAATAAAGTTTTGGCTAGAGAAGTTTATTATAACTCTGCAGAGGAATTCGGTTTTAGGGTGACTTGGTTTCACAACAAGGTAACTGTACAAAATTAAAAGTAAATATGGCAAAGCAAAAAAAAACACTGACTTATTAGGTTCAGAAAACTGAAGCAAAAGGCTAGCTTTACCACCTAGTTTATAATCTAGGTCTACATACTTCACCTTTCCTAAGCCTGACATTTTCCCACAACACAGAGAAAATAATCACCTTTTAACATTGTTTTGCAAACTCAAATTATTGTGTGTGCATTTGTGCAATTTAAACAGTGTAAACACTATAAAATATTACAAATGTCCTAATAATTTAATGAATATGGTGGAAATAGAAATTTCAAATTTTCAAAAAAGGAAATTCTATTAAAAATATATAGCATTTTCCCCCAATTGAAGTAGTAGTATTTTTAGCAACTGTTAGCAACTGTAATCCATCATTACACCCTGAGAACTTTCTGACGTTGATTTCTAGATCCCAAAGCCTGAGGCCGCCCCTGAGTGTTTGCATGTGGGAATTTTGTGCTAATGCTTTGCAACCATGTTTCATAAACTCTTTCTCTGCTCCTCTCCACTCCTCTACAAAAATATATATAAAACAACACCATAGGAAATTTTTTTTTTTTTTTTTTTTACATCTCAAAGATACTATCTAGGAATATCCCCCAAACTAATGTTCTCTTTAATTTGATATTTCAGATGTTGGACAAGATTTAAAGTAAGCGATATCCCAGAGTTATCTAACTACTTGTGCAATTGTGAATTTTTCAGAAGTTTCAGGAGTAATGGTGATTTCTTAAAAAAAAAAAAAAAAGAGTAATAATTCCTCCAAACAGAATGCAGTTTAAAATGCAACTTCCCCTACTACCTTCCTGGTCACTCAGTCTTATAAGGAAAGTTGTAATTGGGTTTATGTGAAGATGTTGCTGATGATGAGAGAAGAGAAAAGGCAACACTTCAGAGCCGGCCCCATCTGCCATGCCAACTGCAAGGGGAAAAAAGCACAACAACTAGTTTTTGTTGCTAAAGTCAGCAGATGTGACCTGAAGACAAATAGGGAGCAGATGTGATGAGTTAGTTTGCTTTTCCATTGACAAATGTGGCCATAGCCATCATAATTGGGAAAATGCTTCAGCTGCAAAATCCGCTCTGCCTCCTAAGTGCCAAGCTTATGTTATTTAGTCTCTTCGCAGTTCTCAGGGAAGCATAGAGAGCATACCAAAACCCTCTCTGAACTATTATCTGGGAATATAAATTTAAACAAAATTCATTAAAAAAAAATGATTGAAAAGGCATATGTTGCCTGTTACATGGATTATAATGAAATGCACTCTGTTGGAGTTTCTGTCATTAAAAAAAGAGAAGAAAGGAAAAAAACAAGAAAAACAAAGAAAAGATAAACATGTTTGGCAGAACTGGCATGGGAAAAATTAGGAAGGTAAGAGTTGTTTTGATGGAGTTGAGAGATAAGGAGTGTCGAAAAGGAAAGCAAAAAAAAACAAACCCTGTCATTAGACTTGGTGGGCCATTTCTGAAGGTGATGTTTATTTCCTTGGAAAATTCAATATGTTCAGTTATGAGCTTCTGACCCTTCCTTCTAAATATTGTAGGAAGCTGCTGATTAACTATGCCTCTGCTGTTGTGGATGCCTGGTTGCAGCCTTTTAAGGTGGAGAAAAGGGAGCTATATCTCTTTTGCTTTTGGAGAAATCTCTCAACTCAAACCACAGAAATAAGGGGAAAATGGTATCAATTCTGAAAGCCAGGTCTGGTTAACTCTCACCCCAATTCTTTATTTTGTCTGAGTGATACACTAGACAGGTAGGTAATGCAGTTAATAGCATGACAATGAATTATTTCTCACCTGTTCTTTTTCTTTTTTTAAAGCATGCACCATATAAACCTAAACAATAATTAAAACACCAAGTTTCACTTTTTCTACATTGAGCCAATTTTTTTTTTATTCTGGATGCAATGAGTAAGAGTCCTGCTGTTTGATAATCCAAATTATACTGGCATCCGTTTTTATTTTTATATGCTCTATAATAAAGTTATCCCTTCCAGTCATTTATCTTACTATTACCTACCATGTATACAGTCAAACTCAGTGTAAGCTTCCAGCAGCCAAAACGCTGTCCAGAGACATAACTAGAACTGACAAAAGTATTTTCTAATGCAAATTGCATCTGCATGTAAGAAGGATGTGATAGAACAATCTCCTGATATAAGATTATGTTTAATTTCTGTAAATGAAGCTAAAATTTAAATGAATCATGACATCCATTATCCATAAAAGGGAGCAACAATGACACTTGCTGTCGATCTTAAATTATGACTTGTTATTAGTTTTGTGGATCTCTGTTTCTCTAAATATAAAAAGAACGTTGTAATACCTAACTTGTCTGGGGTTGAAGAAGATGAAATCATGTCATATTTGTGTAAAGCATCAAGTCCAGAGGAGTATTTGGTGTACAGTAGTGCACACATGGAGTCTGAGAGCCTGATTCTGACCTTTACTAACTGTGTGACTGGAAAAGCTCCTTAACTTTCCAAGCTTCAGTTTCTTCATCTGTGGGATATTAACTACATCTTATAATGGTTGAAAATAAAATAAGATAATCAATAAAGTGGTTAGAATGGTGCCTGACACATTGAAGAGGCTCAATAAATATTAGTTAATCTCATTCTCTTTTTCTTTAACTCAATCTCTATTAATATCCTGGAGAATTTAGAGTGAATGATAATACATAATTGACCCATTACACCCTGAGAACTTTCTGACGTTGATTTCTAGATCCCAAAGCCTGAGGCCGCCCCTGAGTGTTTGCATGTGGGAATTTTGTGCTAATGCTTTGCAACCATGTTTCATAAACTCTTTCTCTGCTCCTCTCCACTCCTCTACAAGGTAGGCACGTTTATTCAAAGTCCTTGTTTTATCCTCCTATCCTCCAGAGCCCTACTATTTGTTCTGAACTACAGAGAAATTATATTGTAATATTAAGCAGCTCTTACTTAATACAATTTAAATTCATTGCTTTATAAAGTTAACTTCGAATTCATTATTATATTTTATGGGGGAAGGGACTTAAAGAGCCAAAGAGAGGAGAATATGCTGTATTTGTTCTCCAAGTCCATCCAACACCCTGAATCACTCTACATGAGTGACAGCCAATTATAATTTACATGTATAATTAACTTTTTAAATATATAAAGAACTTTTCACATAATAATAGATCTTAGTATAAAGAAATACTGAAATTCTAAGTTTCCTGGATATGTGAGATAGAAGAAATTAGAATATGAGGGTTAGCGAGTTACCAGCAAAGTTACTCAGAATAAGTTACATGTCCCCTTTGAACCTCAACTTGTTTATCTACAAATTAGAGATCGTCTAATTTCTAACGTCTTCTCTAACGTCTTCTAAGTGCTCTTTCATTGAACATATGAGGGCATTGAGGGCACCTGCTCATTTTTCCCTCCACTCGAAGTCCTCCCATCATCCTTAGTGACTTCATCTTTGATATAGAAATCTCAAACTGCGTTCTTGCCCCTCATTCCCAACGTCAGTAATCACTTCTTTGTCACTACAGACCAGCTACATTTCATTCTGTCCTCATCTGGATCTGGTCATCACTTGAATTTTTTTTACCTGCATAATAACTAAGTCATGTGAGTTTCTGACCACAAGCTATATTTCTTCTATTATTATTATTATTATTATTAATTATATTTCTTCTTCTAATTATTATTCCACAACTATTTTGACTGTTCATCCATATCTACAGGGTTCATAGTTTTGGGAAATCAATTTTTCCTTGTATTCTATGATTCCTCATCTTTCTTAAATTCCTTATTTTTTCAGCCCAGATCACATGGCCTATACTTTATTAAGACCTTTGCCAATACTATAAATCATCTTGATATATATTTTTTATTTTTATACCCATCTAGCAAAATGCCAAAATAATATTCAACTCTTCTATACTTTCTTTATGTATGTGTTTAAATAACAGGAGCTATTAGGAAAGTCAAAAATTTAGTGTTACTATAAATTCACAATTATTAACCTCAAATATACCCTCAGATTATGTGCAAATACTTCTTTACGCTACATAAAAACCCAGTCTTGAAAATGAACATAATTAATATTTGTTAGTAATCACCTCCCTATTGGTATAAAATAGATAAACAGAGAGGTGATATATAGATGAATATATACATAAATTTATACCAGGGAAATAATTTTAGAAAAGTACAATCATACTACACATTGCATTTTAGAAAATATTATTGAATTTAAATACACATGAGATTAACCAAAGATGAAGAAAATTTAATGAATTTGAAAGAGCTCTGAGACTAAGAAATTTTACTAAAGATATGGCTGTCGTCATGGATTTTGAACTGGAGTTTTAAATTTTAGGTACTACAAATCTGCCTTCCCCTTCTTCACAAACCACCCATTTCCTGTCAGTTACATTACTGTGTCCTGTTTGAATGTGCTTTTGTAACCATAATTCCCTACTTGTTTAATTTCAGCTCTACACTTATATGAGTAAAGACACTTAACAGTTGTCTTCTTACCTTGATGACTTTATTACTGAGATCTTTGTTATTTATATCCTTTTGCCCAGATTGTTTTGTTAGAGCTGTTTTTGTTTAGTTTGGTTTGGATATTATTTTATTTTTTTCTATATCTTAAAAAGTGTTAATGAGGGCTACAATATCAATATTCTTGCATTTTCAAAAGTTTCTTTCATTAATCCTCGTACATTATCCATATCCTCACTTAGGATAAAAGTTACAAGAAGGCAGGGAATTTTCTGGTTCACTGTTCGGTTTCAAAGACCCATAACAACACTTGGACATATTAGAAGCCCCATAAATATTTATCAAATGAATGAATGAATAAAATAAAACCACAGTCAGGACTTGGGACCATATCAGAGGCATTTTCCAAAATGTTCAGAATGACTAAAGTCACATAGGATAGGGAATTGTTATTTCATTAAGATATTAAGTGACTTAAACCTTAGTAGTTTTTGTTTAAAGTTTAAATGGTTCATAGTTAAGAAAAAAAAAGATGATATTTTAAACAACTGTGGCAGAACACTCTTTGACATAAATTGAAGTGAAATCTTTCTGGATCCATCTCCTAGAGTAATGGAAATAAAAACAAAAATAAACAAATGGGACATAATTTAACTTAAAAGCTTCTGCACAGCAAAGAAAAACAAACAAAACAAAAAGACAACTTACAGAATGGGAGCAAATATTTGTAAATGATGTGACTGACAAGGGATTAATCTCCAAAATATGCAAACAGCTCATATAGCTCAATATCAAAAAAAAAAAACCACCAAATCAAAAAATAGGCAGAAATCTAAAAAAGACATTTCTCCAAAGAAGACATAAAAATGGCCAAAAGACACATGAAAAGATGCTCAGCTTCACTAATTATTAGAGAAATGCAAATCAAAACTACAATGAGGTATCCCCTCACACTGGTCAGAATGGCTATCATCAAAAAGTTTACAAATAATAAATGCTAGGAAGGGTGTGGATAAAAGGGAACCTTCCTACACTATTGGTGGGAATATAAATTGGTATAGCCACTATGGAGAACAGTATGGAGGTTCCTTAAAAAACTAAAAATAGAGCTACCATATTATCCTGCAGTCCCACTCCTGGGCATATATGTAGAGAGAATATAATTTGAATGGATACATGCACCCCAGTGTTCTTAGCAGCACTATTTAAAATAGCCAAGACATGGAAATGACCTAAGTATCAATGGACAGATAAATGGATAAAGAAGATGTGAGACAGATAGATAGATAGATAGATATCTATCAATCTATCTATCTATCTATCTATCTATCTATCTATCTATCTATCTATATAATGGAATACTACTCAGCCATAAAAGAGAATGAAATAATGCCATTTGCAGCAACATGGACAGACCTAGGGATTATCATACTAAGTGAAATAAGCCATACAGAGATAGATAAATATCATATGATATTGCTTACATGTGGAATCTTAAAAAATTATACAAATTAACTTATTTACGAAACAGAAATAGACTCACAGACATAGAAAACAAACATGTTTACCAAAGTGGAAGGGGGAGGGATAAAATAGGAGTTTGGGATAAAATATACACACTGAGGAGGAGCTTTGAGATGGCGGAAGAGTAAGATGCTGAGATCATCTTCCTCCCCACAAATACATCAGAAATACATCTGCATGTGGAACAACTCCTACAGAACACCTATTGAACAATGGAGGAAGACCTCAAATCTCCCAAAAGGCAAGAAACTCACCACATATGTGGGTAGGGCAAAAGAAAAAAGGAAAAACAGAGACAAAAGAATAGGGACGGGACCTGCACCAGTGGGAGGGAGCCGTGAAGGAGGAAAGGGTTCCACACACTAGAAGCCCCTTAATGGGCAGAGACTGCAGGTGGTGGAGGGGGAAGCTTCAGAGCCACGGAGGAGAGCGCAGCCACAGCGGTACAGAAGGCAAAGCGAAGAGATTCCCACACAGAGGAATGGTACCGACCAGCACTCACCAGCCTGAGAGGCTTGTCTGCTCCCCCGATGGGGCAGGCAGGGGCTGGGAGCTGAGGCTCAGGCTTTGGAGGTAAGATCCCAGGGAGAGGACTGGGGTTGGCTGTGTGAACACAGCCTGAAGGGAGCTAGTGAGCCACAGCTAGCCGGGAGGGAGTCCAGGAAAAAGTCTGGACCTGCTGAAGAGGCAAGACACTGTTTCTTCCCTCTTTGTTTCCTGGTGGGCAAGGAGAGGAGATTAAGGGCACTGCTTAAAGGAGCTCCAGAGATGGGCATGAACCATGGCTATCAGCGCGGACCCCAGAGATGGGCATGGGATGCTAAGGCTGCTGCTGCAGCCACCAAGAAGCCTGCATGCAAGCACAGGTCACTAGCCACACCTCCCCTGTCAGGATCCTGTGCATCCGCCACTGCCAGGGTCCTGTGATCCAGGGACAACTTCCCTGGGAGGACACACTGCATGCCTCAGGCTGCTGCAACGTCACACCGGCCTCTGCCGCCACAGGCTCGCCCCGCATCCGTACCCCTCCCTCCCCCCAGCCTGAATGAGCCAGAGCCCCCGAATCAGCTGCTCCTTTAACCCCCTCCTGTCTGAGTGAAGAACAGGTGCCCTCAGGAGACCTACATGCAGAGGCAGGTCCAAATCCAAAGCTGAGCCCCGGGAGCAGAGTGAACAAAGAAGAGAAAGGGAAATCTCTCCCAGCAGCCTCAGGAGCAGCAGATTAAAACTCCACAATCAACTTGATGTACCCTGCATCTGTGGAATACATGAATAGACAATGAATCATCCCAAATTAAGGAGGTGGACTTTGGGAGCAACGATATATATTTTTCTTTCCCTTTTTCTCTTTCTGTGAGTGTGTATGTGTATGCATCTCTGTGTGATTTTGTCTGTATAACTATGCTTTTACCATTTGTACTAGGGTTCTCTCTGTTTCTTTTGTGTTTTTTTAATTACTTAAAAATTTTTATTCTTAATAATTATTTTTTAATAACTATTTTATTTTATTTGACTTTATTTTATTTTATCATCTTCTTTCTTTCGTTCTTTCTTTTCTCCTTTTTGTTCTGAGCCATGTGGAGGACAGGCTCTTGGTGCTCCAGGCAGGTGTCAGCGCTGTGCCACTGAGGTGGGAGAGCCAAGTTCAGGACACTGGTCCACAAGAGACCTCCCAGATCCATGTAATATCAAATGGCGAATATCTCCTAGAGATCTCTTTCTCAATGCCAAGACCCAGCTCCACTCAATGACGAGCAAGCTCCAGTGCTGGACACCCTATGCCAAACAGCTAGCACGACAGGAACACGACCCCATCCATTAGCAGAGAGGCTGCCTAAAATCATAAGGCCACAGAAACCTCAAAACACACCACCAGACGTGGACCTGCCCACCAGAAAGACAACATCCAGCCTCAACCATTAGAAAACAGGCACTAGTACCCTCCACCAGGAAGCTTACACAACACACTGAACCAACCTTAACCACTGGGGATAGACACCAAAAACAACAGAAACTACGAACTTGCAGCCTGCGAAAAGGAGACCCCAAACACAGTAAGTTAAGCAAAATGAGAAGACAGAGAAACACACAGCAGATGAAGGAGCAAGGCAAAAACCCAACAAACTTAACAAATGAAGAGGCAATAGGCAGTCTACCTGAACAAGAACTCAGAATAATGACGGTAAAGATATCCAAAATCTTGTAAATAGAATGGAGAAAATACAAGAAACGTTTAACAGGACCTAGAAGAACTAAAGAGCAAACAAACAGTGATGACTAACATAATAAATGAAATGAAAATTCTCTAGAAGGAATCAATAGCAGAATAACTGAGGAAGAAGAACGGATAAGTGACCTGGAAGATAAAATACTGGAAATAACTACTGCAGAGCAGAATAAAGAAAAAAGAATGAAAAGAATTGAGGACAGTCTCAGAGACCTCAGGGAAAACATTAAACACACCAACATTCGAATTATAGGGGTCCCAGAAGAAGAAGAGCAAAAGAAAGGGACTGAGAAAATATTTGAAGAGATTAAAGTTGAAAACTTCCCTAATATGGGAAAGGAAATAGTTAATCAAGTCCAGGAAGCACAGAGAGTCCCATACAGCATAAATCCAAGGAGAAACATGCCAGGACACATATCAATCAAAGTATCAAAAATTAAATACAAAGAAAACATATTAAAAGCAGCAAGGGAAAAACAACAAATAGCACATAAGGGAATCCCCATAAGGTTAACAGCTGATCTTTCAACAAAAATTCTGCATGCCAGAAGGGAGTGGCAGGATATACGTAAAGTGATGAAGAAGAAAAACCTACAATCAAGATTACTCTACCCAGCAAGGCTCTCATTCATATTTGATGGATAAATTAAAACCTTTACAGACAAGCAAAAGCCAAGAGAATTCAGCACCAGGAAACCAGGTTTACAACAAATGCTAAAAGAATTTCCCTAGGCAGGAAACACAAGAGAAGGAAAAGATCGACAATAATAAACACAAAACAATTAAGAAAATGGTAATAGGAATATACATGTCAATAATTACATTAAATGTGAATGGATTAAATGCTCCAACCAAAAGACATAGATTGGCTGAAAGGATACAAAAACAAGACCTGTATATATGCTGTCTACAAGAGACCCACTTCAGACCTAGGGACACATACAGACAGAAAGTGAGGGGATGGAAAAAGATATTCCATGCAAATGGAAATCAAAAGAAAGCTGGAGTAGCAATTCTCATATCAGACAAAATAGACTTTAAAACAAAGACTATTACAAGAGACAAAGAAGGACACAACATAATGATCAAGGGATCAATCCAGGAAGAAGATATAACAATTGTAAACATTTATGCACCCAACATAGGAGCACCTCAATACATAAGGCAAATACTAACAGCCGTAAAAGGAGAAATTGACAGCAACACAATCATAGTAGGGGACTTTAACACCCCACTTTCAACAATGGACAGATCATCCAAAATGAAAACAAATAAGGAAACACAAGCTTTAAATGATACATTAAACAAGAAGGACTTAATTGATATTTATAGGACATTCCATCGAAAAACAACAGAATACACATTCTTCTCAAGTGCACATGGAACATTCTCCAGGATAGATCATATCTTAGGTCACAAACCAAGCCTTGGTAGATTTAAGAAAATTGAAATCATATCAAGTATCTTTTCCGACCACAATGCTATGAGACTAGATATCAATTTCAGGAAAAAATCTGTAAGAAATACAAACACATGGAGGCTAAACAATACACTATTAATAATGAAGAGATCACTGAAGAAATCAAAGAAGAAATCAAAAACTACCTGGAAACAAATGACAATGGAAACATGATGGCCCAAAACCTATGGGATGTAGCAAAAGCAGTTCTAATAAGGAAGTTTATAGCAATACAATCCTACCTTAAGAAACAAGAAAAATCTCAAATAAACACCCTAACCTTACACCTAAAGCATTTAGAGAAAGAAGAACAAAAAGACCCCAAAGTTAGCAGAAGGAAATAAATCATAAAGATCAGATCAGAAAAAAACGAAAAAGAAATGAAGGAAACAATAGCAAAGATTAATAAACCTAAAAGCTGGTTCTTGGAGAAGATAAACAAAATTGATCAACCATTATCCAGACTCATTAAGAAAAAAAGGGAGAAGACACAAATCAACAGAATTAGAAATGTAAAAGAAGAAGTAACAACTGACACTGCAGAAATACAAAGAATCATGAGAGATTACTACAAACAAGTATACACCAATAAAATGGACAACCTGAAACAATGAACAAATTCTTAGAAATGCACAACTTTCCGAGACTGAAACAAGAAGAAATAGAAAATATGAACAGACCAATCACAAGCATTGAAATTGAAACTCTGATTAAAAATCTTTCAACAAACAAAAGCCCAGGACCAGATGGCTTCACAGGCAAATTCTATCAAACATTTAGAGAAGAGCTAACACCTATCCTTCTCAAATTCTTCCAAAATATAGCAGACGGAGGAACACTCCCAAACTCATTCTACAGGGCCACCATCACTCTGATACCAAAACAAGACAAAGATGTTACAAAGAAAGGAAACTACAGACCAATATCAATGATGAACACAGACGCAACAATCCTCAACAAAATACTAGCAAACAGAATCCATCAGCACATTAAAAGGATCATACACTATGATCAAGTGGGGTTTATCCCAGGAATGCAAGGATTCTTCAACATATGCAAATCTACCAACGTGATACACCATATTAACAAATTGAAGGAGAAAAACCATATGATCATCTCAACAGATGCAGAGAAAGCTTTTGACAAAATTCAACACTGATTTGTGATAAAAAATCCTCCAGAAAGTAGGCATAGAGGGAACTTTCCTCAACAAAATAAAGGCCATATATGACAAACACAGAGGCAACCTCATCCTCAATGGTGAAATACCGAAACCATTTCCACTAAGGTCAGGAATAAGACAAGGTTGCCCACTCTCACCACTATTATTCAACATAGTTTTGGAAGTTTTAGCCACAGCAATCAGAGAAGAAAAAGAAATAAAAGGAATCTAAATTGGAAAAGCAGAAGTAAAGCTGTCACTCTTTGCAGATGACATGATACTATACGTAGAGAATCCTAAAGATTCTACCAGAAAACTACTAGAGCTAATCAATGAATTTGGTAAAGTAGCAGGATACAAAATTAATGCACAGAAATCTCTTGCATTCCTATACACTTATGATGAAAAATCTGAATGTGAAATTAAGAATATACTCCCATTTACCATTGCAACTAAAAGAAAAAAATATCTAGGAATAAACCTACCTAAGGAGACAAAACACCTGTATGCAGAAAATTATGATACTGATAAAAGAAATTAAAGATGATATAAATAGGTGGAGAGATATACCATGTTCTTGGATTGGAGGAATCAACATTGTGAAAATGACTCTACTACCCAAAGCAATCTACAGATCCAATGCAATTCCTATCAAACTACCACTGGCATTTTTCACAGAACTAGAACAAAATTTTCACAATTTGTATGGAAACACAAAAGACCACGGATAGCCAAAGCCATCTTGAGAAAGAAAACAGAGCTGCAGGAATCAGGCTCCTGGACTTCAGACTATCCTACAAAGCTACAGTAATCAAGACATTATGGTACTGGCACAGAAACAGAAATATAGATCAATGGAACAAGATAGAAAGCCCAGAGATAAACCCACGCACATATGGTCATGTTATCTTTGATAAAGGAGGCAAGAATATACAGTGGAGAAAGGACAGCCTCTTCAATAAGTGGTGCTGGGAAAACTGGACAGCTAGATATAAAAGAATGAAATTAGAGCACTCCCTAACACCATACAGAAAAATAAACTCAAAATGGATTAAAGACCTAAATGTAAGGCCAGACACCATCAAACTCTTAGAGGAAAACATAGGCAGAACACTCTATGACATAAATCACAGCAAGATCCTTTTTGACCCACCTCCTAGAGAAATGGAAATAAAAACAAAAATAAACAAATGGGACCTAATGAAACTTCAAAGCTTTTGCACAGCAAAGGAAACCATAAACAAGTTGAAAAGACAACCCTCAGAATGGGAGAAAATATTTGCAAAGGAAGCAACTGACCAAGGATTAATCCCTGAAATTTACAAGCAGCTCATGCAGCTCAAGAGCAAAAAAACAAACATACCAATCCAAAAATGGGTAGAAGACCTAAGTAGACATTTCTCCAAAGAAGATATATAGATTGCCAACAAACACATGAAAGAATGCTCAACATCATTAATCATTAGAGAAATGCAAATCAAAACTACAATGAGGTATCATCTCACAGTGGTCAGAATGGCCATCATCAAAGAAACTACAAACAATAAATGCTGGAGAGGGTGTGGAGAAAAGGGAACCCTCTTGCACTGTTGGTGGGAATGTAAATTGATACAGGCACTATGGAGAACAGTATGGAGGTTCCTTAAAAAACTAAAAATAGAACTACCATATGACTCAGCAATCCCACTACAGGGCATATACCCTGAGAAAACCAGAATTCAAAAAGAGTCATGTACCAAAATGTTCATTGCAGCTCTATACACAATAGCCAGTAGATGGAAGCAACCTAAGTGTCCATCAGCAGATGAATGGATAAAGATGTGGCACATATATATAATGGAATATTACTCAGCCATAAAAAGGAACGAAACTGAATTATTTGTAGTGAGGTGGATGGACCTAGAGACTGTCAATCAGAGTGAAGTAAGTCAGAAAGAGAAAAACAAATAATGTATGCTAACACATATATATGGAATCTAAAATAACACTAAAATGGTCATGAAGAACCTAGGGGCAAGATGGGAATAAAGCAGACCTACTAGAGAATGGACTTGAGGATACAGGGAGGGGGAAGGGTAAGCTGGGACAAAGTGAGAGAGTGGCATGGACATATATACACTACCAAACATAAAATAGATTGCTAGTGGGAAGCAGCCGCATAGCACAGGGAGGTCAGCTCGGTGCTTTGTGACCACGTAGGGGGGTGGGATAGGGAGGGTGGGAGGGAGGGAGATGCAAGAGGGAAGAGATATGGGGACTTATGTATAACTGATTCACTTTGTTATAAAGCAGAAACTAACATACCATTGTAAAGCAATTATATCCAATAAAGATGTAAAATAAATAAATAAAATATACACACTACTATATATAAAATAGATAACCAAAAAGTACTTACTGTATAGCACAGTGAAGAACTATATTCAATATCTTGCAATAACCTATAATGGAAGAGAATGTAAAAATAAATACATATATGTATATAAAAATAACTGAATCAATGCTGTTCACCTGAAGCTAACACAACATTGTAAATCAACTATATTTCAATAAATTTTTTTAAAAAAAGGAAAAAAAAGAGAAATGGCTCCTGTTTAGAGACAATTGCTAATAGTAAATTTACCACAGAATTTATAGAAATATCAAGAGTATAAAAAAATAAGAAGCAGAGTCTAAGGAGATCTTAGAAATAGGAGGTGATTGAAGCAGTCCCACACTTAACGTTATATGTTTTCTCTGATTTTGCAAAAGTTAACAGAGGTTACACCAAACACACCTCAGATTGTATTTTTCTGTACAGTTAAAAGACACTATAGGGACAGCTTGCGGGAGTAGTGGTCACTTGTTCTAAAAAGGAAAGCTCTTAGAGATAGGTCTACTATGCTCTCCACCCATGAAATAAGGGAGAATATTCTCAGCATTTGTTCTATAAGAGCACTTACATTTTGTGGCATTTTTTTATGAGTTAAATGCATATTTATAGACATTGTCTTTATCACAAACATGTCAGGTTGAGTAGCTAATGACATTTCACAAGTAGGGTTATTGTAGCTAAAATAACTTTATATTTTTAGCCAAGAAAATGTACCAATTAAGTATGAGAGGTGGATTTTATATTCCAGTCTTCTAACTACATGTCAGTTCTTATACTTCTGTGAACTTTCTCTTCTAGTTTACAAGTAATTGATGCCAGTATCATGTTTTTATGATCACCCAGGTTATTAAGTCAAACAGGTCCTTGAATGTATATTTCAGGTGTTCTTAATAAACATCAAGGACACTAAAACAAAGGAAATAGCAGTTAATATTAGACAAAGTTGGGAATGTAGAATCACTTGAAAATAACTAGGAAATACTCCATTGTAAATAGATGCTTGAAATGATTTATTTTATTGTGATTTTTCTACACAGCACATATTTATTGGATCAGACTTAATTACACATAGATGTATACATATACACACATATATAAGATGCATATTTGAAAACAACAAGCAAAAAGCTATTTTTGAGTGTTTATCTTGGTCCTCTTGTCCACCAGTGTCTACACCAAGAGATCTACCCACCTACAGAATCTGGAAATCCATCTTCTGGCAGATACACTAGTTGCAGGCATGTGCAGCTAGAAGAAAGTTCCAAATCCAAGAGTCATTAAACCAAAGGGGACTTATAGGAACATTTTGTCAAAGTAGTGTGTGTATGTGTATGTGCATGTATGTGTAAACATATTTGAAATTAAATGAATTACTTCTTACTTGGCCACATTTAATTAGAAATTGGGCAAAGCAACAGAGTTAACAGTATACTGAAATGGAAATCTCCAAGTACTGTTATTAGAGGATTATTTAATCTGTTGCAAAAGGAAAAGAGAAACAAAATTTACCTGGGTAAGCTACCATCTTATGAGAGTCAGGAAATTCTTTGAGATTATTAAAACAAGTAATAGAGTGATCATTTTAATTGATTGTTTTTCATCGTATATCCACATTTTCAATTTTCTGTTAAAGACACAGACAGAGAATGGACTTGAGGACATGGGGAGGAGGACGGGTAATCTGGAACAAAGTGAGAAAGTGGCATGGACATATATACATTACTAAATGTAAAATAGATAGCTAGTGGGAAGCAGCCACATAGCACAGGGAGATCAGCTAGGTGCTTTGTGACCACCTAGAGGGGTGGGATAGGGAGGGCGGGAGGGAGACACAAGAGGGAGGAGATATGGGGTGTATGTATGTATAGCTGATTCAGTTTGTCATAAAGCAGAAACTAACACACCATTGTAAAACAATTATACTCCAATAAAGATGTTAAAAAAAATCTTCTGTTAATTAAGTGCAAAAAAGATTAACGAATGCTTTAAGTAGCCCCCGTCATATGATAAAACAAGGCTGTAACAACATTGTCCAAGATTTTTGTTACTGTTTTCATTTTTCTTTTGCAACACTTTTTTTGTTAAGAGTATCACTAAAGCCTGGAACTGAAGGTTTCATTTTATTGTAGACCACAGCAGGTGGAATGACCCGAGTAGAGTGGGAAAAGAGACATCCATGTCAATAACTTCATCAAGGTTTCTTTTTCATTCCTTCAACAATCATGCTGCTGAAATATGGTCTGACTGCTTTGCCATAACATGGGGGAAAGCGACAGCAGAACATGATTCAAAGCAAAGTTTCACAGTCTCGTTGATGTAAAGAGTAGAAAAATTTGTCTTTTGGATTGTTTACTGTTCTGAATAGCAATCAATCATTTGCACTTGTAGATCAAAGCTATCTGCTAAATATATCATAAATGTGTTCCTGTAACTATTTTTTTTTTTTTTTTTTTTTTTTTTTTT
>RJWK010004149.1:0-60780 GCA_004363435.1 Platanista minor | reverse complement strand
GGCATGGGCATATATACACTACCAAACATAAAATAGATAGCTAGTGGGAAGCAGCCGCAGGGCACAGGGAGATCAGCTAGGTGGTTTGTGACCACCTAGAGGGGCGGGATAGGGAGGGTGGGAGGGAGGGAGGCACAAGAGGGAAGAGATATGGGGACATATGTATATGTATAACTGATTCATTTTGTTATAAAGCAGAAACTAACACACCATAGTAAAGCAATTATACTCCAAAAAAGATGTTAAAAAAAAAAGATACTTTCAGAAATTAGAAACTAAAAAACAAAATAATGATGACTAGCCTGAGGCCAAGCATAATTCAAAGAACTGGTGACAGTCAACCAGCTAGCTGATCTGTGGTTGAGCAGGACTGGCCACTACTATTTTTATCATGGCATGCCACCTCTGTAATATCAACTCACGACTTCTAGAGAATAGGAAATCAAATAACAGTTTCTTGGGTATCTAAAAACTTTGGCAGGGGAAAAAAAAAAACACAACAAAGCAGAAAATATATTTGGATGGTGATGTACATTACCTAGGAAATTGGTGACAATTTATCGAAAAGTTCAAAAGAATTTGGTCGTTCAGTGAGGCACCATGTAGTTTATAATCATGCTTTCAAAATTCACTTTTATACACTCAATATATATGTTTGGATGCCCTTTTTATGCAAGGTACTGTATTAGAGTGGTGCGAATAGTAATGAGACATTCTAGGGAGAAGTCCCCCAGCATCCATTCAAGAGACATTTACTGAGCACTTACTTGAGGCAGGCAATGCACTCAGTCTTGGAGATTTGAAACCAAGTAAAACTCTGCTCTGAAGGAGTGTTCTCTTAGTACGCAATGTCTGGCACCACAACCCACGGTTAGAGCAACTTTGTTTTGCCTTCTAGATCTTCAGGGGATTCCAAGAAACCCAAGATAGAGATGACTCTCTAAAGCAAGCTAAAGCAAAGTAAGGGAGAAGCTGGTAATGTTTCGTAAT
Source organism: Platanista minor (assembly GCA_004363435.1). Classification (NCBI taxonomy): domain Eukaryota; kingdom Metazoa; phylum Chordata; class Mammalia; order Artiodactyla; family Platanistidae; genus Platanista; species Platanista minor. The sequence continues at coordinate 59,790 of RJWK010004149.1, read as the reverse complement.
AAATACCCAATAAAGTTGGGAAACTTCAGGTTGTAAATATTTTAATCTTTTACTGAAGTAGAGCCCATTTCCTAAATCAAGATGCATGGCTCGGGGCTTCCCTGGTGGCGCAGTGGTTGAGAGTCCGCCTGTCGATGCGGGGGACACGGGTTCGTGCCCCGGTCCGGGAAGATCCCACATGCCGCGGAGCAGCTGGGCCCGTGAGCCATGGCCGCTGAGCCTGCGCGTCCGGAGCCTGTGCTCCGCAACGGGAGAGGCCACAACAGTGAGAGGCCCGTGTACCGCAAAAAAAAAAAAAAAGAAAAAAATGCATGGGTCAGTGCATTAACACATAATGAACAGAGTAAGTATATCCTTGAAACCATCACCCAGGTCAAGAAATAGAACATTACCAACCCCAAAACCCCTCTGGTTTCCTCCCCATCCATACGCCTCACATCAGCCCCAAGGGTGGCAACTATCCTGACTTCCAACACCAAATATTTGTTTTCAGTTTTTGAACTTATATCGATGGAATCACATTACATTTTTTGTTTTCTATCTGTCTTCTTTTGCTCAGCAATAGTTTTGCTAGAATTATTCTTGTTCTACATAGCTATAGTTCGTCCAGTTTCTGTTATTGTATAGTATCACCCTATATAAATAGACTTCAATTTCTTTATCCATTCTGTGTTTGGAGGATATTTGTGTTACTTCCAGATGGGAATTGTCCCCGAAAATATTTCTATGAACCTTCTTGTACATGCATCTGTACTGGGGACATCCCTACGATGTAGTAGCTGGGTCACATGTGTGAGCATTTTGTAAGCACTTCCAAAACGTTTGCCAAAGTGGCTGGAACCAATTCATACCCCTGCCTGTAGTGTTGGAGAGTTCCCATTGTTCCACATCCTCATCAAGATTTGGTATTCTTAGTATATTTAATAGTAATCAGTCTCGTATGTACCCTAGAGTTTTAATTTGCATTTTCCTAAATTACCAAGAAAGTCAAACGAGTTCTCATGTTTGTTGGGCATTCGGATATCGTCTTTGGGAAAGTACATGTTCAAATGTTTTGCTCATTTTTCTTTTGGACTTTTTAAAAAAGAATTGTACAGGTTATTTGATAAGTTGGATTATATACAAAGTAAGAACTTCTTTTCATCAAAAGACACCACAGGAGTGCTTCCGCCAGGGTCCAGTCAGGAGACATAAACCACCCCAGGTTACTTGGAAGGAGAGAGTTTAATACAAAGAATTATTAGCTAGATACAAAACTGCCGTCTCTGTAAATGAATATCAGGCCAAAAGAAAAACACTAAGGTCTCGCGGAGGTAGCAACTGCCAGAAAGAGTTACCCCGACCTGCCTCCCAGGACCGGGGGAGCACAGGGAAATGTTGACACTGTTCAACTCAGAAACCCTGAGAAGGGGCTCCCGCTCGGCCTGCTGAGCAGGAATTTGGTTCTCTGAGGAAGAGGCACAGCCAGCTGCTGCTGGGTCTCTGAGACGGGACGCAAGAGTGCTGGGAAAGCTCCAGACTGGATTTGATTGCTGCTCTGGGAACAAATTCACACTGTTGCAATGAAGTGCTTGGTGCCTTGGGAACCAGAAGCAGTTAGGAAGGCTCAGTGCCCTCCTCCTCCAGCCTCGCAGTATCCCGCTAGCGCCCCCTACCGGCGGCTGTCCAAGCCGAGCCTGGTGGGCCATGACGGGCCCCAATCACCACAAATAGAGACGAACCGGGTGGGAGCTGAGACACGAGAGCTTAATACTTATCAAGAGAACACAAAGGCAAAGAGTGGGAAAGGTAGAACCAACAACGGGCTTGAATCTAGGCTTGCGATGTGTAGCAGTTCAAACTAGCTAACCTTTAATAGTTAAAATAGCTAAGCTAAGCACGTGTTTGCCGTGTACCCGCTTGCTGTAAAGCTTCACCACATCATCACCCCTCATCTCACATCAGCCCATTAGGATGAGAACTCTCACTCTTCCTACTGAAAAGAGGAGAACATAAAGGCAAGAGAGTTTAGTAACCCGCCCAAGGTCATCCAGCCAGGAGGTGCCAGGTAGGCCAGATAATCAGATCAGTCTAACTCATTTTTATCTTCATACTCCAATCCAAAACTAAAGAGGATCTACTGTAAAACTGTACAGGATTATGGTAAATGAGACAGGAACATTCACAGCAGGTCTCCTGACTCCAGGGAACTTTTACAGTCATCAATATTTTTTGGTCATATTAGCTCATAAAAATATGGCAGATGACATCAATATCTTTCCTTCCTTACCTTTTTTTGAAGTCCTTGTCTTCTTTTAGTTGGTCTTTCAGGTGTCCTTGTCACTGTGGTGAAAAAAATCACAGATTCCACCGATGAGCTTGAAGCTACTTTTACCGACTGTGGCTTTGCTTTCTGTACTTTGTTCTCGCTGATGGTAATTGTCTTTGGGTGAGAACAGTCCTTCACCTTTTCTGCCATCGAAACCTAGACCCACGCTGCTCCCAAAGCCATAACCAATAGGAAAACTGACTGGTTTCTTCCTTTCCTATACACAATTTTTTTTGTTTTGTTTTGTTTTTTGTTTTTGCAGTATGCGGGCCTCTCACTGCTGCACAGCCTCCGGACGCGCAGGCCCAGCGGCCACGGCTCACGGGCCCAGCCGCTCCGCGGCACGTGGGATCTTCCCGGACCGGGGCACGAACCCCCGTCCCCTGCATCGGCAGACGGGCTCTCAACCACTGCGCCACCAGGGAAGCCCTACACAGTTGTTTTGAATGTAGTTGAAGCACCTATAGACGCAGCCACTGCACTTTCCTCATCGTGGACGCTGCGTCCACATGCTGCGATTTGGAGAAACTATGAGAGCTTGTTTATTCATTTATCGTCGGGCTGAAGTGTAGGGGGAGCTAAAAATTTGACTTCCTTCAAAAGCTGAACCTGTGCGGCGCTCTTGTGGAATTAGTTGGGGGAGCTAAGTCTCCCTGGGCAGCCTCTGGTTCTCAGGCATCTCCTCGTCCTCCCCTCCCCACGTCACCGGATCCTCCACCTGGCAGCCAAATGCTAATTGCCAAACCTGATGACATGACTCCCTGCTCTGGGGAAGGGGAAAGTTCTTAGTGCGGTCCTCAAGGTGTGCTCTCCCTGCAGCCCCACCTCAGCAGCTTTCACCTTCATGGCCTGTCCTCCAGCCCCCTGGGTCCCTCCTGCCTCAGGGCTCTTACATATACTCTTCCCTCTATGCCATCCCCTACCCCACAGACACCCTGCTCCCCATACTTGGCCCTTGCTCACGCTTCAGGGATCACTTCCAGAGGAAGGGGTTGGGGGCTTCCCGCCCCAGACAGGCCAGCTCCTCCAGTGAGAGGCTCACAACTCCCTGGAGTTTTCCGTTCCAGCATTCACCATTTGTGATATGAGCTTGCATGTCTAAAAAAATCCAAGTCTGTTCCATTTTTCCCACAGAATGTAGCTTCTTGGGAGGATGAGAATGCAGGTTTTGTTCACCATCGTGTGTCCTCAACACCTAAGAGTTCCCTGGACCATGGGCATCGTTCAAAAAAGATGTCATGAAGGGGTAATTGACCTCCATGAGCACAGCTGGTGGGGGGCAGTGAGCAACCTCTTTATCCTAGATCTGCTCGGAATTTTCCTCTCCACAAAGGCCATTGCAAAGCAACATTCTCCCGTCAGCTGCTTTCATTTGTTTTTATCTGTCTGGGTAGGCTATAGCTTGATGCACCCTCTGTCACAGCAGCACACACAGGTTGTGGCGGGCACTGCACGGGTGGTCCGATTGGGAGGTTCTCAGGCAGGACCCAGGGATCTGCATTTAACAAGCACCCCAGGCAGCCTGGGCTTACCTTGAAAACACTGGCCCAGCCACACACTCCTCCATCCTCTCCCAAAACCAGCCTGACCTCAGAAATCTTGTCTCCATTTCAGGACCTCTGTATCTTCAGCATTCTGCCCTGCATTAGTTTCCTTTCACCACTGTAATCAACTGCCACAAACTCGGTGCCTTAAAGAACACAAATTTATTGTCTTATTGTTCTGGAGGTCAGGGGTCCAAAATCAGTCTCAGTGAGCTAAAATCAAGGTGTTGGCTGTGCTGCTCCTGGAGGCCCTGGGGAGCCTCTGTTTCCTTGCCTTTGCCAGCTCCTAGAGGCCGCCGAGCTCATTGGCTTGTGGTCCCTCCTCTCCGCACCTCTGCTTCTGCATCACATCTCCTTCTCTGACTCTGACCCTCCTGCATCCTTCTTATAAGGACCCTAGTGATGATACTGAGCCACCCAAATAGTCTATGGTAATTTTCCATCTCCAGATTCTTAGTTTCACACATCTGCAAAGTCCCTTTTGCCACATAAGGTAACATAGTCACAGGTTCCAGGGCTCGGGTTGCGGAGCTCTCTGGAGGATCATTATTGCGCCCAGCATACGCCCCAACCCTCCCCCCAGCATCCTTCCTTTCCTCCTGTTTTGAAGGACTAAGTGTCCCTCATATTTGCCAAGGCTTTCACCACACCCGCCTCCCTTCTGCTCTGCCCCTCGTCCCACAGGGTGGGTCCCACCTGTGGTCAGACCATGCCTCTCATGGTCTTCAACTAGAGTGACTAAGTTCTTTTTGGAGACAAACTGGTGTGAACTTGAATTGCTAGCTCTGCTGCTTCCGTGCTGTGTAGGCTTACTAACCAAACTTCAACTCTCTGGTTCCCTTCTAGTGGGCTTAAAAATGCCTACATTTGGGGCTGTTGGGAGGATTAACTGAAATAATGGATGGAAACTGTCTCCCAGGGCTTGGCAGGTAGAAAGCGCTCAGCTAAGGTAGATTATTACAATCATTATCTTCCATGTGTTCCCCCTTTCTTTTGTCCTAACTTGGGGCCTGGAGGCCTATACTACCTTTTTTTATTGATGTATATTTGATTTACAATGTTGTGCTAGCTTCAGGTGTGCAGCAAAATGATTCAGTTATACATATGTATATGTGTGTGTATATATATATATATATATATATATGGGAGTGCATATATATCTATATCTATATATCTATATCTGTATCTATATATACATACACACATACACCTTGTTCAGATTCTTTTCCCTTATAGGTCATTACAGCATATTGAGTAGAGTTCCCTGTGCTAGTCAGTAGGTCCTTGTTGGTTATCTATTTTATATACAGTAGTGTGTATGTTAATCCCAGACTCCTAATTTATTCCTTGCCCCCCTTTCCCCTTTGGTAATCAGAAGTTTGTTTTCTATGTCTGTGGGTCTATTTCTGTTTTGTCGGTTAGTTCATTTGATTCATTTTTTTTTAGATTCTACATATACATGCTATCATATGGTATTTGTCTTTCTCTGTCTGACTTAACTTCACTTACTATAATAATGTCTAGGTCCATCCATGTTGCTGCAAGTGGCGTTGGGTTCTCTCTGTAAGCCATCCCTCTAACGGCACATACTATGACTGGATAGACAGAGACTGGACTTTTCGTCTGTCACGTTCTTCTTCAAGTTGAATTTGGTCCAACAATTGTTTTTCAACCCCATCCCAGCCCTGGGCTATTCACGGAGCATAGAGAGATGAGTGAGGCATGGTCTCTGTCCTCAGCAGACACTCCACAGACAATGGGACAGATAAAAATAACATTTCCCAATAAAGTGGCAAATGCCATAGTTGCTTGGAGAGATCAGGAAAGATTTTTGGATGCAGGGACACTTGAGCTGAATGAGGTAGGAAATGCTTTTTCAGGGAAAGGGTTATGGCTTTTCATATTCATTAATTACATCTCTGCCCAAGGCATTGGGCCAAACCATCATCAGCAAGATTTACACTTGACTATTTCAGAATAATAAGAGCTTCACCACTCTGTTCTTTTAAGCCCAAGCCTGGCACAGTGAGAGCTTGTGCTGAGGGCCTGGCTAATCCCAGGATGCTCTGCTTTTCCAGGGACAGGCCTGATATATATTTAAAGCAGAACAGTGACTTTGCTTGATTGGAATATGGTGGCTGCCCAAGCATCTTAGGCAACACAGAGGGACTCCTGCTGAGAGTACAAGAGCCATGTGATAAAGCACAAAAGACATCAAGCTGGACTGTAAATCAGTGGCTCTCTGACTTCTTAGATCTTGACTCTTTACAGCAGTGCAAAAGCCGTACCTCTGTCCATCCTATGTGTTCTGGCTTTCTAGAACCAAAGAACTCCAAGATGGCTAGATGATGGAGTGAACACAGTAACAATCACATCTCTGAAAATGCTTCAGTCAACCAACATGATGATCAACAAGGGCAAATCCCAAAATAATTTCTCAATTACATTAATTCATGAAACAATGAGAGCAACAGTCCAGGACCAAGACCGACTGAGACAGCACAGATGCAGTCCATGTAATACAGAACCCTTCCGGAAAGTGCTGGGAACCCCTTCACCTCACGCTTCCACGTTCTCATTCTGCCATACTGGCCGTACTGCCAAAGCATTGGGTGGTTTCCAGACTTCTTAATAGAATAGAAAATTAAAGTCTTTAGCAAAGTCTAATAATACCCCAATTTTAGTTTATGAAAACCAAGTTTTAGTCACCCTTATTTTTAAACTTTATGAATAAGTAGTCCTACTTGTGCATCAAAATGAAAATCTCTGCGCTTGTGTCTCCTGTCTCCAAAGAAAGGACTTTCATCCTGGGATTTACCATCCATCCAGGAAAACCCCTGCAGCCTGTAGTGGACTCAAGGCCACGCCTAAAAGCACTACTCTAGAGAAACCTACGTGCATTCTTCATCTTCCCGCCCCATGGACTTGCTTCTCCATGTCGTCTGTCTTGGAGGAAGCTGAGAGGTGTCCCAAGAAGCAAGAATAGTTAAAGGACAAATCTGGAGGTAGATCTAGGCAGTGGAGAGGTGAGGACCAAGTGGATAGGATAAAGGTTAAGGGACACACTGTGAGCTAAGATCAGAGTTCACCAAGTCATAGAAAATGAAAGCTGATTGGGACCTAGAAAATCATTCAGCCTGAACCTCCCACTTCATAGGGAGAAAGTGACTTGTGATCGTAAGAATTAGGGATGATAGCACCTGCCTCTCAAGATTGCTGTAAATTCAATGAAAGGATAGCATGCGTATCAATTTTGGATCAGAGTAACCATTTAGCATGTGTTTTTGCTGGTCTGCAAGTAACAGAACCAGAACTGAGTCTTCTAAATTAGAGGAGGTGCTCTGTCAGGCTGCCAGGAGGCCCAAGCACACAGGAAACTCATAGTAAAAGAAGGGCAGTCTCAAGAGCATGATTCTGGGCCCAAGACTTGGTCCACTCAGGTGGATTTTATGTGTTTCTGTTTGGATAGCAATGAACCTCGAGGCCAGTGTATGACTCCATCTAGTAAAGTAATTCTTTATACACTACTCTCCCACGGCAGGAAGTTCTTCTAGATAGAGCTTGTCACATTGTGGCTTGTGCTCTCACTTATGTGTGTCTTATTTCAACTACTATTGTGATCCCTTCGGGAAAAAAAAATACACCTTTTAATTTTTTTTAAATTATGACAGTACTTACCGTTATGTTTACTCATAAATTATTGTAATCATGACATCTTGGGAAAATAGAAAGGTTTTAGAAGCCAGTTGGGGGGAGGGAGGAATCCCAGTATCCAGAGGCAACCCCTATGTCAGACTATTTCATTAGTGTGGTTGTGTATTATTTTGTTTGTCCATTTCATTCCATATATATCAGTCAGGATTTTCAGTAACAAAAAGAAACTGATGCTGACTCATTCAAGCAGAGAAACAATTTGTAAGGAAGAGATCAAATGACTCAGAAAATATTGGACATTGACTTGGTTTCCACCTTGCATGTTTTCAATAATGCTGTTTCGAACATCTTTGTGTGTACATTTTTGTCTGCTCTGTCAATTATTTCCATGGGATAAATGTCTAGATGTAAGGACTAAAGGTGAATCCTTTTACATAATAAGATCCCGCTTCTTGGGTCCTTAGTTTTTATTAAGCTCTCAGGTGGCTAATATTAAGTCTGTAAGTACTTTTTATGAAGGAAATTGAGCGAGTGATACACCCCTTCAGTGCTTGCCGATCTAACATGCTTACACTATAAGGCCTACCGACTGCTCGTTGCTGTAGCCACATGCAGCGGTCTGATGTCATCCCTGAAATGTGGACAACTGAAGGAGAAGCTTCTTTGTGCTGCCACAGCCACGCTAACTAGCCCTGTGTCAATGCCGAGTCCAGCGGTTTCATAAGAGTGGTGAGGACCCTCCTCCTCTTAGAAGGTCCCTGAACTCCTTATAGAAATGCGTCCCCTCCTTCCAGCAACCATCATGGTTTACATACAGTTTCTTTTGAGAAAAAAAAGCAACGTATGATGTGGCCGCTGAGCTGGGCACTTCGTTAGGTTGTTTATATGCTGCTTCCCCCGCCTCTCACCTTCACACTACAACCCAGCCAAGGGCAGAGACTACATTTCAGTCATCTTTTTTCTCTAACTAACTCATTTTCCTCATTTTCCCAGTAGAATGTAAGCTCCCCGAGGACAGGCACTCCTGTGTGTTTTCTCGCGCTGTCAGTTTCCGTGGTTCCTATAACGTCACCTCGCACACAGCACGCAAGCAGTGAACATGCTTATTAATCTGAGTTGAAGACGAGCCAAGTAATTCAGAGTCTGGAGTCTTAGAATGATTTTTGTCTCTGAACACGTCCAGGTTCTGTTCTCAGCTCTGGAGCTGGCTTACAAATCATCTAAGCCTTTTTCTGTCTACTTGGTTTTCCAGTTAGTTTCTCTACCGAACACATTATTAGACTGTTTTATCCATCTCTCTATTTTTCTTTCATTGAAAGCCACATTTCTCATGCATCCACTAATAACTTCACATGACATACATACCTTTCCCAGTTAACACCAAGGATCTAAATTTTTCTGCCTCTTCTTGATGTGAATGGTAAACTAAAGTCAGTGGTAGCTAAGAATGTATTTACTAAAATTTGGGGACTCAAATCCTCTTCACGCTATTGGAATCATATTTATTCAGACCCTAATTTGATCGGTTTTTCCCTTCTCTCTCCTCATCTCCCTCATGAGTTGCTTGACTTTCTCATAGAGCGCAGATGTTATGAGATAGTTTATTCTCATTACATCTGCACTGGTCATCGTGCTGGTCTCTTATTTTTGAGCTAGTAGCTTATGAAATTACTCAATTCCTGGCCTTGGGTCACATCACAGCGTTTTAGAACTGTCCATGGATTGTCGAACCATGTCGAACCCTTAAGTGTAGAAGTGTGATGAGAACTGAAAGCCTCAACCTCAAGCGTTCCACTTTCGTTTGCTTATTTATTTATTTATGCATCCGTGTAAATTTTATCTGGGCAAAGTATTCTGAAACATATATGGGTATATATCTGAATATATGTGTGTATATGTGTATATATGTTTGCACACATATGTACAATAATGTACGCATACACACACCCACAGACACCCAGGAAAAGCTCTGAGTGGGTTCCACCCTGTGGCAGATGTTACTGGTGCAACCAAAGTACAGAGTATTTTGAAGTCAGTCTTGGATTCACTTCATCCAGTGCAGTAGGCGTGGAGGGGACAGGTGTCACCAGCAGGCAGGAGCATTTAAGAGGCAGTGCTCAGTTCTTCAGGCCTTTTTCTATACCATGGCAATCAGTGATTATAGACGTATATACCTATAAAGAGGTGGCACAGGCTGAAGAAGCAGACTAGACAGGGGATCCATCTCAGAGAATCACCAAACCCAGAACAGACCTGATTTGGGAGGGGGAAAAAAAAAAAAAAAAAAACAGAAAAACTTGTGTTAAGCCACTGAGATTTTGTTCTAATTGCAAAACTTCACAACATCCTGGCCATTGTAAACCCTTACGTGCAAGACCAAGAATAAAAGGCCAGCGGGGGAGACATTGAAATGACCCAGCCAAGAACACAGCTGGAAACAAGGTAGTGACTAGAGGACCCAGGACTCTGCACTCCTTGCTTGGCGTTCATCTCCCTGTGATACTCTGGACGCCTTTAACTGCAGTGGAAACAGCACGTGGCGTCAGGAAAAGCTCCTGGATGAGTCATGAAAACAGTATACAAGTTTAAAACCATAAATTGCCCAACACTTTACTATCTTGCACAATCTTCCCTCTTTTACCTGTCAGGTCAGAGATGGTTGGGACGGCAGGAAGTCTCAGTGAATTGCAGCTTTAAGTATCATCACAAATAATCATTTTTGCAAATAATCCAACCTGCTTGGACTTGAATAGGCTCTGGTGTATCTGAAAATATTACCGTAGCAGTCAAAGATGTATATAAAGGTGTTTTTTCGAATCCCAAATTATTCACCATATTACTGAAATATGAAAGTGAGTATAGTTAATAAAATTGTCAGCATTTTGAAGGGGCCATGAAATATCCTTATACATCTGGTTGTATGCCTGCTCTCTCCCCTCGAGGTCTGCGTAAACAGCCAAGATCCATCTTTCATTCCCTTTTAACTCTGGGATTTACAGGATAATAGATGCCAAAATGCACATCCCGTGACAATGGCTTCCAGACCCAGCGCTTGAAGGTGAGAAGGAAAGAAGAGATGCCTTGCCGGTTAGAGTATTACTTTTTCCTGATATTCAGGTTGCCCGCGCCCCCACCCTCCCCCAGCAAATTAAAAAGATCTCTCCACTTGGGCAAGTTTTAGGAAACTAGCTGTGGTTTCTGGAAATTAGGAACATGAGAATTAACAGGATTTGAATTCCAAAGATTTTTTTCTTAAGTTAGTTACAGCACTACTTCATGAAAATGTTGCAGAGCTACGAAGAATTTTGAAGATCCCTAACTCCAGCCCTTTCTTGTCAAGGAATGCTAAACATGACTGTGACTCCTCCACAGTGGTTGTTGAAGACTGCATAGCCCCGGCACGGTGCTCCAAGCTCCTCAGGAGCGTATAATTCATTGTCCAAACTGGCACACTTTGGAGAGGGGAGCGGGGCTGTGGGTGCTCTGGTCCACTAGACACACACCACGGCTGCCGTGGACCAGTTAGGGTTGGTGTCACTCTCCCTACACGTGCTCATACAAGAGGTGGCAAACGCAATGCCGAACGGATCCAGGCAGGGCCACCCCATCTCAAAGGGCAGCTGCCGGTTGGTTCAAGGCAGTTGTTCCCACACATGAATCTAAACTACAGTTGCCAAACGTTCCCATTTTTAAAAGGAAATCAATATTTGTATGTGTATCCTTCACGTTCTAAATGTTGTCAGTTCATTCAAAAACTAAAAACACCACAAAGACCAAACACTTTCTTCGAATTCTCGCTTGGGGGTCACCAGTGTTTGACCTCTGCCTTAAGAGTGGTAGACAGAACTGTCACACTGGAAGACTGGGAAAGGGCTCTGGGCACGAGGTAAAGCTGTCACTTAAATGTGCTTTTGCAACACAAAGGTAAAGAGTCAGAAGCTTTACAGAGTCCCAAAATTAATGAATTAATCCCTTCATTTACAAATGATAAATATAACTACAAGTAAACCTAGCTTTGATTTTTCTGAAGTTCATGGTTTCCTTTAAAAGCTCTTTTTGGCTGTTTGGACTAGCTTGGCTGGTTTTATTGGGCAAACCACTATGGAGCTTAATCTTCATCCCTGCAGGAGTGAATAGGAATGCAATCTCTCTTCCTGTAAATCATGAAGGAAAAACTTTCCCTTTTCACTCGTCTCCATGGCTGCCAAGCCGACTTTCTCCGTGTTACATCAGCCAGAACTGTGTCTCCTGGCTGCCACGAGCTGCAAAAAAATCACAGAGAAGGGGAGTGGGCTGTGACGGGCTTAGAGCAAATGTGACTCTGTGGGGCTGGGCACACCATTGTCCCAAGCAAAGTGAGGGTTCTTGGTCAGGAAGAAGAGAGGAATTGGTGTCGGGTCAATCAGCAATGTCTCCCATAGCTGTGCAATTCATTCATTCCTTCATTCTATAAACATTTTGGGGGGCACTTATTAAGAGACAGGCCCTTGGGACACAGGAGTAGACACAAGGGGCATAGATCTCTGACTTCCCCTGCTGAGTTTACATTCGTGGAGTGGGGAGGCTATTTTTAAAAAGTAAGCTCCACAGTATTTTAGAAGGTGATCAGTGCTCTGAAAGAAAAGAAAACAGAGGAGGAGGATAGAGGGCGATGAGACTAGGGTGGGGACGCAGCTAGCTATCGGGTAATCTGGGAAAGACTCCCTAAGGAGGGACATTTCATCAAAGACCTGGAAGATGTAAGGCGGCCAATCACATGCCCACACGGGGGCAGAACATTCCAGACAAAGGGAATAGCCAGTGCCAAGTTCCTGAGGTGGGAGCGGCCCCTGCCTGCTTGTGTAACACGGGCTCCCAGAGCAGTGCGAGAGCCTGGACAGTGGTGAAGGGAGGTCAGAGCAGGATGTGGAGGCCACTGGGAGGAAGTGGCTTACAGTGAGGTGGGGAGGGAAGGAGGGGCTCTGAGCGGGGGTGGTCACGTGGTCTGACTCTGGCTCCTTTGTTGAGAATGAGCTCTGGGCACCAAAGGTGGAAGCCAGAAAACCATCACTGAAGCTATTGCGGTAATCCAGGCAAGCGATCATTGGCTGCTTAGACCAAGGCAGTAGTTTTCTTTAACACATTAAAAATATATCTGCAGATAATACAAAAGCCAGAAGGGAGCCCAAAATGTCTCTTCCCAGTATGTGTATCCCTTGCTGCTAACATAGTGTAGAAGCCAGAAATTAAAAGTGCGGTGGGGCTTTTTTGATTCGCATTTTCTCTCATCTAATATCAGCCTTCATTATATCCTATTAAAGTTAATTCTCAAACTATAAGACAAAGGTCTATGAAATTATAAGTTTCCTTTCCCACTGGTTTGCAGAGCTCCTTATCAATGAATACATTTCATACAAACAAGAAGCAAGGTAAGCCACTCAGTGCGATGCCTTATTTCAGGCTAAAGTCACCCAATTAAAAATAAATGGTGAATGATCATGTTTTCCTTTCTGGTTTTAATAACCAGGGCTTAATTCAAGAAACCTGCTTGCTGAGATGTTTTTGTTCAATGATCATTTGTTGTCACCCCTATTGAAACACAAAGCTGTGGACGACTGGGTAGATGCCAGCGAAGGGGAAAGGGTAAAGAAATGAAGGCGGGAGCAGATGGTGAATGTGAATGGAGGCGAGGAAAAGGAGGCGAATGGGGAGTGAAAGGTACACAGATGGTAGCATCAGTGGCCCTGGGGCTGAGCCCAGAGGAATAAAAAGGAGCGCGTGCTTTTCCAGCCACATCCGCTGACCCTGCCAGGCTCACAGCTGTCCTTTCTTGCCCACAGGGTTCTTGGCTGACCCGGGGTGCAGGGCACAGTGCTGGTACCACCTCTGGGGAGGACCCGGGAAGGTCAGAGCTTCCTTGTGCAGGGGCCAGATGTTTGCTATGTAAAGAAACTTCTGCTGCAGGTAAGCACAGTTCTTTGCAATTCTGTAAACCATAGTAAGACTGCTAATGTATATATATATATGTGTGTACTTGCTGTCACCCTTCTCTCTCTCTCTCACACACACACACACACACACACACACCTCTCTCTCTCTCTCTCTCTCTCTCTCACACACACACACACACACACACAGAGCCCAACCTTTCTCTCATTGTTCTCTCTCTCCTGCATTCTCCTTTCTCTCATCCTTCACCTGTCTAGAGTGACCATCTTAATTCTACTAACCCATCACAATAATGTATCCTATGTAATTGTTATTAACCTATAATCTGTCATTGTTTTATATAACCATAAAAGGCGATGCTATCATTAATACTGCAGCCATTGTTAATTAGAACAAATCCGAGATGCTGTTTGACCCATTCTCATTTTGCAAATGGGTAAACTGAGGCCATAAATGACTCGACCAAGGCCCGAGAGTGTGTTCGGGGACAGAAGGCAGAGTGACTCTGAATGGATTCATCAGCCTCTCTCCCGAGGTTTTCTTCCGGCTTTTAACTTTTCAGTGAGCAAACTTTTGGAACACACATTTTAAAATACTGCGTTCACCATTGCTTTCTTCAGAGCAGTCCTCTCACCGCTCTCCTCCCCACCACGTTTAGGTGTGTCATTGCATATACGGAGTTTTCAGTTTCCTCCTTTGCTGAAAAGATGACTTGAAAAGATACTAAGGAAACTTTTCTCCATCCTCCAAAACAGGAACCTTACCAGTCAACAGAATTGTGTATCTTTTTTCATTCTGAAGTTTTTTTTTTTTTTTTTTTTGGCCATATAATGACTCCTTTTTGTTAAAGGAATAATGAGTAAGCTGTTTTATATTCTGACAATCTCACTTGCCAATCATAGGCCTTTTTGTATTCTGTGTTATCATCATTTCTAGTATTTGTTTCTGACCAGTACATGTTAATTATATATGTAAACTACTTAAGACTGTTGAAAAGAAAATCAGCTACAACCCAACCGCCCTTGGAATAATTGATGCATTGGCCCAGTCTCCATGTATACGGATTTTATTTTAAAAATTGCAGCTAATGCTGTATAATTGGGTTTCTATTTGCTCCCCGGCCCCCTCGTTAAAAGCGAGGTGGAGACTAAAGAATCTGAGCCTGTTTCTCCACGTGTAAAATGTCGTGCCAGGGGCGGGAACAGGCGAGGGCTCTGCACCGAGCGAGGCGGGCACCGAGTCACTGAGAGCAGCGGACACAGCGCTCGGCCCCCGTGGCGACGGTCCTCCCGCTCGCTGCGCCTTTCCGTGCGGGCCGGCGCGCGGTCCGTCCCGCGGGCGCCGCCAGAGGGCGCTGTGGCCCGGGACGCGACGGCGGTGGCGCGGCGCGGACCCTCCCCCGGCGGCTCGGCCGCCGCCCTGTCCCAAGCTCCTCTGCGGGTAAACAGACATGGCCGGCGAGGGAGATCCGCAGGACGCTGCGAACAACATGGGCAATCACTTGCCGCTCCTGCCCGGTAACCGCCCGGGGCCGGTCCCTGGCGGCGGGAGGGGGCGAGGCCCGATCCGTGAGCGGCACGGCGGGGCCGGGGAGGCGGGCGGGCGCTGTGGATTTGGCGGGGCCGCGCCGGAAGCGGCTGCGCGTCGGGCCGCCGGCCAGGGACCCATTAGCGGCGCTTCTCCCAGCGGGTCGGTCCCCCGGGTTGGGGACGAGGGTTGGGGGGGCGGGGAGGGGGGGATCTCCCCCAAAAGGCAGGGGTCCCATGCTGTCCATCCTCCGTGTGTCCAGGACTTGGCTCCCAGGAAATGGTCTGAAACTGGGTCGCAGAAGAGAGGGGGACTGGGACAGAGCTCAGCGGCCCAGACTTTTCCTCGACTTCTTCCCTTTGATAAGGGTGACAGCAACCATGTATTAACTGTTTACCACGTCACGGGCCCTGCCATAAGCGCTTTGCGTGCGTTTCTCCGTTTAATCCTCTCCACCTTTCTTTTCTAATCCTGATTTGGTGGGTGAGAAATGGATTGGCATATTAGTGCGTAAGGGCCAGGACTCCTGTCCGAGTCTATCTGTCTGCATAGCTGGTGTCTCTTAACCGCTTCACGGCCAAGCCAGTATTAGGTCTGTTCTTAGGCACATAGTTCAGACACATGGTAGAACAAGCTTAATTGGAGATACTTAGGACTGTGATGTTAAACTCAGTTTTCTCTCTCTTTTATGTTTTACGAAAATTTATACTTTGGACTTAACGTTGGAATACTGGGTACCAAAAAACCTGGAATAATCGTACAGTTTTGTCGTGGAATGCTGTAGACAGGAGATGCTTTCCAAGAGGTGTATCAGCCAAACTGAGACTATTAGCTGAGTCCCTTCACAGTGTGTCAGGAAGTATGTTAGGTGTCCTGGAGATGAAAAGAGGTATGATACGCAGTCTGATACCTGAGGAGGTTTATCATCTATATGAGGCTCCTGAAAATATAACTAGCAGAAGGCCATTGATTTAGGCCAGTTAAGCAAATGCTCTTCCCCTCCATCAGACGGAGGGATTGTTCAGGGCCGAAACGGATTGCGGGAAAGCCCTGTGGGCTGTACTGGAGACATCCAAAAGCATATAACTTGGGATAGGCTTGCAGAAGATAAGGCCTGGAAGCTTGGGTCGGAGTGTTGGGAATCTTGCATCTCTTGCCAGTGAGACTGGGGGTTTCTTCCGTGGGTTGCAAAGAAACAGTTGTGCGTTTCAGACCTAAGAGAAGCTGTGCTTGGAGGACTAATTTGCCCACCGGGAGTGGCGTGGGTTGGAACAGGAAGAGACTGAAGGCATGCCCTCCATATAGGAGGGACCTTTTCCAGAGAAATAAATCAGGATGGGACTCAGTGGTCGATCCGGAAGCAACCTAGCTGAATTGAACGTGACTGAAGAGCTGAGCTGTTTTTTCAGAGACATCAGCCCCGGTCTGTCTGTGCCAAAGCCAGTGTGTCAGGGAAGATGCTGATGTTCTGTTGGCATCCGCATGGTGCTCCTGCATGAGATGAATCATCACGCTTCACCCTGGAAGCTCTGAACAGTCAGTGTGTTTTGTCAAAAAAAAATCGGGTGCGAAAGGGCTCAGAGAGATTGTCAATACGGTAATCATGCTTTTGTAAATCATACCTGAGTTTTATTTGTAGAAACATTGGATTGTCCATACATGCATGTAGAATGAATTGTTTTGAAGAGTAATCCACTTTAAATGCTAGGGAACTAGCTTAATATTTAAGATTCGAAGAATCTGTCCCAACCAAACAAAACATTAATAGATAAGCAGCCAAGTGGGGGAAGTGGGGGAAGTGGGTTTCTGCCCTATATTTGAGAAAGACTACTTTGTGTAAGGAAATCATTTAGAGACGGAAGTTGGAACAGTTAAAATGTAAATTTTAAAATTATGAATTCTAGTCTTTAAGCTAAAATTTGACCTTTTAAACTCTGTGTCATGGAGCAATAAAGTGTCAAAATGCTTAGTGAAAGCCATGCTGTCAGAAGTGTGAATGCAAGGAAGTAGATTCAGAATATTTTTGTCATCGGTTTAGATTTTTCTTTGTTATCTCTTGGTCTCTTAATGAAATTTCTTTGTGCTTAGGAAAATTTTGTGTGAAGTGTTCAACCACTGAACATTTGAATTTAAATTGAAATAATTATGTTGTTCTCTTTGACAAAGCCTTATAGCTAAGGAATTTATAAGAATTGATAGATAGTCCAAGGCATTAGCCATGTTGAAAAACATTTATATTTTCTTGTCAGGGACCTAGCTGGAGGTGGTTTGATTTAAATGATGATATGCACAAAGGAAAATAACTATTTTGTGAAGACATTTTATCCATTTAGAAGTTTCTTTGGGGGCTTACTTGCTTCCTTCCTTCCTTTCCTTCCTTCCTTTCTTTCTCCCCTCCTTCCTTCCTTCTCCCCCTCCCTCTCTCCTTCCTTCTTTCCTTCCTTCCCTCCTGTCTTCTCCAGAAACTCTTTAAAGTTAAACGTTTGAAAGAACTTTAGAGATTGTTCTTGTTCGTGGCTGTCGTTTTTCAAATGAGGGAACTAAGGTTTCATCAGGTGGGATGAAGTGTCTGAGGTGTCAAAATTAGTTCCTAGCAAGGGAGAAGCGGTAAAGCTCCTCTGCAGAAGAATTTCAAATCATTTATGCAGGTAGTCCCCCTTCAAGGAGGTGGAACATAATCCCTGCTCCTGAGATGTGAGTTGTCCCTAGTGATTTGCTTACAAAGAGTACAATGTGGAAAGGAGGGGGAAAGTAGCTTTCCAGTGGAGAACTCTTGACTGACACTGCCTCATCAGGTGATCAAGGTCAGCTTCAGTAGTTATAAGTGACATCGATAGTGTGCACCCTTGATATAGGACATGATGAAAATGGCTCTTCACCTCCCTAGGCTTCCTCCCCAAAACACAAATTCTAATTGAGGGACATTCTACAAAAATGCCTGACCAGTAGTCATCAAAACTGTCAAAGCCATCAGCAACAAGGAAAGTCTGAGAGACCAGCCCAGCCCAGCCCAGAGGAAGCTAAGGAGACATGACAGCTAAATGTAATGTGGTGTTCTGGATGGGGTCCTGGAACAGAAAAAGGATATTAGATAAAAACTGAGGAAATCCTACTAAAATGTGTTTAGTTAACGGTAATGTGCCAATGCTGATTCCTTAGTTATGACGGATGTACCGCACTAATACAAGACTTTAGCTATCAGGAAATGGATGTGAGGTATACAGGCACTCTCTATTATCTTTGCAACTTTTCTGTAAGTCTTAAACTATTCTAAAATTAAACATTGATCTAAAAAAAGTAGTTGGTGGCAGAGCCCAGGCTAGACCCCAGCCCTCCAGCTGCCTCTTCACAGTACTGTCCAGATTCCCAAGTGTGTGTGGTGTTCACAAGAACCTCTCTTTTCATGGGCCCAGAATCCTCATGACGGAATTATGTATTTGAAAGGGAACATAGCTTTTACATGTTGATGCCTCTGTTTTTTGTTTGTTTGTTTGTTTCCTTATACTATTGTACTTTTACAGCAGAGGATGAGGAAGAAGATGAAATTGAAATGGAAGTTGAAGACCAGGATAGCAAAGAACCCAAGAAACCAAACATCATAAATTTTGACACTAGTCTTCCGACATCACATACAGTATGTAATTTTGTAACAGATCTAGTATGATAAATACGTACATTTAACTGTAGATGGAAGTTCTTGAAAACGAATGACTGCTTTTAGCATTAATGGAAATTACCTGACACCAGAAGTTGTGGATGAGGACGTGGGCTCTTGACAGTAGATAAACAGTCCTAAGCTGTAATTTGTAAGCAGTTTGATACCATGTCTATTACTAGTTGTAATTCTTTGAAGAATTGGTGCCCTTCTTAACGTCTTTGCTAGTAATGGGGCTACTAAAGTACTTCTTAATTCTCTGTACTACTGGGTCCCAGGGTGTTATTTAACATTCTAGCATTTCATACTTGTCATTTATGCTCTTTGGACATAGAGATGTCTAGCTTAGTCAAAATCAAATACCACGTTGGCCAGAAAGTGCCTTTGGTTTTTAAGTGAAAGTAAAAGACATTTTTCATTTTCACCAAGAACTTTATTGAACAGCGTATTCACCCTTTTGTTCCACTACCTTCTGCCATTTTTTAGGCAACTTCATAATTCCATCTTCCCAAAACTTTTTATCTTTTTGAGCAAAGAACTGTTCCAAGTGCCTTTTACAGTCTTCCAGGGAACTGAATATTTTTCCATTAAGAGAACTACATTGTAAAGACCAGAATAAATGGAAATCCAAAGGTGCAGTGTCTGGTGAGTACGGCAGATGAGTCAGAACTTTCCAGCCAGGCTGTAACAGTTTTGGCCTGGTCATCAAAGAAACATGCGATCTTGCGTTACCCTGATGGAAGATTATGCATTTTCTGTTGACTAATTCCGGACGCCTTTCATCGAGTGCTGCTTTCAGTTGGTCTAATTGGGAGCAGTACTTGTTGGAATGAATCGTTTGGTTTTCCAGAAAGGGCTCATAATAGAGGACTGCCTTCCAATCCCACCATATACACAGCATTACCCTCTTTGGATGAAACCGGCCTTTGGTGTGGTTGGTGGTGGTTCATGTCGCTTGCCCCACGATCTCTTCCATCTGCATTATTGTACAGTGTCCATTTTCATCACCCGTCACAATTTGTTTTAAAAACGGAACATTTTTGGTACATTTCAGTCGATAATCGCATGAGGATATACAGTCAAGAAGGTTTTGTTCCCTTAACTTACGTGGAACCCAGACATCAAAGTGATTCACGTAACCAAGCTGGTGCAAATGGTTTTCACCGCTTAATGTGGATATTTTGAGAACGTCGGCTCTCTCCCACGTGGTATAATGTTGATTGTTCTCAATTACTGTCTCGATTTGATCGCTGTCAACTTCAACTGGTCTACCCGAACGTGGAGCATCGTCCAGCGAGAAATCTCCAGCACGAAACTTCGCAGACCACTTTTGAAACGTTCGCTCAGTCACAGCATCTTCTCCCTACGTGGCACAAATCTTTTATTTTTGCGTTTCAGTTGCATTTTTACCTTTCTTAAAAATCATAAAGCATACTGTGACGAAAATGTTGCTTTTTTTCTTCCATCTTCAATATTTAAATGACTACACAAAAAGTCACCAATTTTGATCAGTTTTTTTTTTTTTTTAATGCACGCTGATATGACAGCTGTCACGATACAGTCTGACAAAATTGTTTCGAGTGAAGTTGAAGACAGCTAAGCGCTACTAGAGCCACCTTACGGAATAAAACGAATGAACCTTTTGGCCAAGCCAATATTTTGAACTTAAAAAATGCTCTTGGATTTTTATGTACGTCGAGAGATTCTTCACAAGAAATTAGAAATTCTGCTTCTAAGAGTCAAAAATACATTTTCATGGGGGAGCTGATACAGCAAGTTTATTATTTAAATATTTGCACCCTCTGTGTATGTTTCCTTATGCTGATTTGCTGTTCAGTCTGTTGAGCTTGTGTTTTTGTTCCATATCTGTAATGACACTGACCCTGTGTGTGTTCCTCTGTAGTATCTGGGCTCTGATATGGAGGAATTTCATGGCAGGACTTTGCACGATGATGACAGCTGTCCAGTGATTCCAGTTCTGCCCCAGGTGATGATGATCCTGATCCCCGGGCAGACCTTACCTCTTCAGCTTTTCAGTCCTCAAGAAGTCAGTATGGTGCGGAATTTAATTCAGAAGGATAGAACCTTTGCGGTGCTTGCATACAGGTAAAATCTTAGAGCTAACTGACTTAACAGTCTCTCGTGCAGTCCCAGGAGAGGTGGTTTTAAAGCCAAAACTGACTACTGTTCTGCATGCACAGGAGATGGGGTGAGGTTGGGAAGTAAAACATTCGGATAAAAAGTGTGAAAGTGCCAGCTGGAGTATTTCGGTATGATCATTACCATCTAAATCAGGCTTTACCTTTCACACACATTTGAACTTTCTGGTATTTGAAAGGTTTTATATCATTAATATTTAATGAAAAACATTTCTAGAATCTTATTTTCAAGAACTATCTTTATTTAAAGAAAAAGAGGGCTTTACATTGTAACGTAAAGGTTTACTTTTACAAAAAAAGAGCAACTAGTTATTTCACCATCTCAAAATTCCTAAGCTGTCCTTTTACAGACCCATGCTAAACTGAAGCTGAATTTCAAGTATCCCGTGACAACTAGAGGATATCAGTGGTAGAGGCAGGAAGTCCATACAGGAAGGTCCCCCTCCCTCCCCGGCCCCCCAGTATAGTGCTGCCGATAAGCAGCAGAAAGGATGGTCTGCTGAATAAAAAGAATGTTTGGTTTGGGAAGTGAGAGTTTAAACTCCTCTCAGTCCTAGGTCATTTTCAATGACTAGTAATCTATTCTTTTCCTAATGGGCTCTAATTGTACTTCCTGAAGCCTCTTTATATATCTCAATTCCCTGTGTGATTCTAAAATAAATAAAATTAAATAGCTTTGCATTGAGAGCCTATTGCTATAAATTGTTTCCCCATGTGTATTGCTTTTGTCAGCTTTGCATATCTGAAAAATAAATGTTCAAAACTGTTTCCTTTTTAACATTTACCTTGGAAGTAACGTACAGGAAAGGGAAGCACAGTTTGGAACAACAGCAGAGATATACGCCTATCGAGAAGAACAGGATTTTGGAATTGAGATTGTGAAAGTGAAAGCAATCGGGAGACAAAGGTTCAAAGTCCTTGAGCTCCGGACACAGTCAGATGGGTAAGAAACACCATCTGTCTTAAAGCTCCTTGAACATCATAAAATGAAATGGTTTTCTTGTATTTTTTCTGTTCTGCTGACCCTTCACATTTTGTGACTTTTAACTAGTTGTTCTTTTCCCTTTGAAAGTATAGCCTAGGGGTTCCCAACTTTGCTGTGCATCAGATGCCCTGGGAAGTTTTTAAAACTATAGATGCTTGAGTTCCAACCTCCCCTCCCATCCCTAGAGAGCCATCAGTCTGGGAGGGAGGCCACAGCATCGTTTCTGATGATTTCCAGGTGATTCTAATGTCCCTCTAGGTTTGGGAACGGTAATGTAAACCCGACAGGCAGTGTCATGTGGGGCAGGGCTTCTTTGGGGTTGAAGACCTCTCTTCAGACTGAAAAGGGTGGGAGGTCAGAGAGCCTGGCAAGCTGTGTGTGGCATTCCTGTCCTTCGGGAGCCATGGCGGTCAGCCTGCCACCTGCTCCTTCTGGGCTGTGGAGGAGCGTTTACACGGAGTGCCCATCTCCACCGTGAATGTGCTCTCACCTGTAACGGGTCATGTACTGAATAAGTGACCAGGAAGCACTTGTCATCTCTGTGCCGTACACAGTTTAGAAATTCTCGGAGTGTTCTGTTTTAGCAGTTAACTATTCTGGCGTGGCTCTCATGGTTAGGGTTTTCTCACAAATTTAAGGAATACCTCATTTTAAAAAAGGCAGTTCACCTTTGCTCTTAAAACAAGCCAACCTCCCAAAAATCCACACAGCATATTGTGCTCAACACTGCACGTTTCCTTTTATAGGAGTGGTTCTTAACTATGGTACGTAAGAATCACCAGTGAATCACCAGTGAAGTCTTAGAAACAGATTCTTGGGTCCCCCCCGCCCCAGCCCTAGTGAATTGGTCTCTTATCTGTAGCCACGGTTGAAAATCTTGTCAGGTCTCTGTGTTGCACAGGTAACATCTTCCGAACACGTGGACACTCAGAGGGATCTTTAAAGATTTAGAAAAGAATATGAGCTGCCTGTGGGCAGTAACTTTTTGTCTGTTCTGTTCACAGAGTGGGCATTCATAAATATTACTGAACAATGAAAATATTGAGGGGTCAGCCACCCTCTGGAGCTTGAGAGAGCATAGAAGAGGGAGGGGTAGGGTGCCAGAGCCCTCGGTGGGGGGGGGGGGCGGTTAGTGCTACCTTCCTGGTGACCCCCACCCAGAGCATTCGCTGCGCAAACCCTCCGAGCACTGAACACAGTGTACTGTCATTATAGGGTTGTGTGTGTCTCCCTCAAGAGGTGAGTTGCTCAGGACAGTGGCTGAGACTTCTATGTGTTCTGCATTTAGGACCATCAGTGTTACGTGAATGAATGAAAGAGTGTCCCCCGAGGGCTCTGCACTGAGACAGTTGGCAAGCTGTTTTGTTGCTGTGGATTTTACTAACAGTTCCATTTTTAAAGTACTTCCTATCCTCATGCTTATAAAATTTTGAGTATTTGTGAATACTGTATTCCAGAAACCATAATGGCAAATTGACTTGGGGAAAAGTATACTTCTGAGACTGTCGACGTCAGTGACTTGTGATTGTGGACAACTAGTTTGAACACAAGATGGCAATAGACCCTTAACTGTGAAAGCAAGTCAAGGGATATACCTTTGACTCTAGTAGAGATGAGCGTGAAACTGATAGGGCCAGACGGGACTGGGAAAGGGCCCATTCTCTGTAGTATCCCTGAGACCCACTAACACAGCCTCTCACAAAAGTGAGTCTGTCTGAATTTAAAAGACCTCCACGGAGTGAGAATCCTCTGTCTCCACTGCCTTTCTGGTCCTGTCAGTCACTACCTTCACTGGAAATGGTGAAACAGAAGAAACTGGAGATAATCTAGTGCGAGCTCCTCTTTTTTCAAATAAGGAAACCAAGTGCTAGAGAGGTAAGTAATTTGCCTGAAGTCATACAACTAGCAGGCACCGGCTGGTTGGTTCTAGGTCCCCGACTTCCAAACCAGCGCTCTTCCCACTAAACCTGAATTCCTCCACCACAAGGTTTGCACCTCACGCCAGTTTCCTTTTCTTTAGTAATGCAGTACCAGGTAATAGGCATTTGTCTTCTACATAAATGACTCTTCTTATGTAAAAAGCACACTGCTACTTTTCCAGAGTGAGTCTTTATTTCTGTGGCATCTTCTGAGCACATGGAAATTTATTTGAAAAATCAATTTAAAAAAAAATGCAAGTGTATCATTGAATCACCGTAGGACCCTTCAGGAGTCCCTGAGTATTTCTTAACACGTAGAGAGGAGAAGGAGATCAGTACTCTATTTGGAATTACAAAAGAAGCTCTCTTACCTGTCATAATTGAGATGAATAATTTTTAGTGAAAAGGGTTAATTAAAAATAGAAGCCGGGCTTCCCTGGTGGCGCAGTGGTTGAGAGTTCGCCTACCGATGCAGGGGACGCGCGTTCGTGCCCCGGTCCGGGAGGATCCCACATGCCGCGGAGCGGCTGGGCCCGTGAGCCATGGCCGCTGAGCCTGCGCGTCCGGAGCCTGTGCTCCGCAGCGGGAGAGGCCCGCGTACCGCAAAAAAAAAAAAAAAAAAAAAAAAAAGAAGCCATAAAAATTTACACATATATATCTTAAACATTTTATTTTAACTTAAAATATATAAATGTCCCTTCATTCATTTTATGTTTGATGGAAGGAAAGACAGGATACTTTCTTCGAATTGGGTCTGCAGATTAGAGACGTCAGTCACTAGTCTTTCTTGCATTAACAGCTTTCGTTGCGCATCATCTATCTGCAGTTTATACCTGTAGATTTTCTTCAAAGAGAGGTTCTGAAGATGCTCACAAGGCTGTCTGAGCACCAGAAGCCTTGCAGATTTGTGCACTTTCTTTCTTACCATTAGAATTGTCTGAACCTAATTTGAAAGCATTTTTTTGGCTCGACCTAATATTCATTGAAGCAGTTTTAATTTTGTACTTATATTTTATCAGTTGCTATAATATTTATATAAATTATCAAACAACAAGATTCTACTGTATAGCCCAGGGAACTATATTCAATATCCTGTGATAACCATAATGGAAAAGAATATACACACAGACGCGCACACACACAGACACATATATGTGTGTGTGTGCGCGTCTGTGTGTGTATGTGTTCGTCTGGGTGTGTGTGTGTGTGTGTGTGTGTGTATAACTGAATCACTTTGCCGTTCGTCAGGAATTAACCCAACATTGTAAATCAACTATACTTGAAGAAAATAAAATTTAAAAGAAAACTCCTTCCACTTCAAAAAAATATTTATGTAAACTATGCAACTGTAATCACAAAACAACTGCCATAAGCAGGTGAGGAAGAAACAAAACTAGTTTATGTTACAACCAAAACTCAGCTGCTGGGAGAAGAAGCAGCCGTGTGCAGCAGACCCTGGGCGGGCTTCACAAAAGGAACAGAGAGCAGTGCTTAACCCTGTGAGGCAATTCAGACAGCCTGTGTACAGACTAATGATTAACACGATCACTAAGCTGATTTTTCAGTAGCATTAATGTTTTTATCATAATAAAATCTTACATACTAGGTGGGTAAAACATAATTCTTATTCAGTTACTTTTGTTTTTAATGAGCTCTGATAACATAAGAACATTAGAACGTAGTTTGAACATAGTCACATTTATTTTACCGTTTTCCAAAGTCACGTAGACATGAATTTGAGCTTGCAGGAAGGAATTGAAGTTAGTGGAGTGAGTCTAATATTATCGTTAAATTAAACCTACGTATTTTCAGACACATTTAGCTATTTTCATTTAATAAACCAGAAGAAGTATCAAAGTGTCATAAGTTTTTGTGGGTTGAGACGGTGGTTACAATGAAAGACCACTTTAGAATTCCTAAGCATGATTAATAGTGAAGCAGAGACTTGTAATATTTTTGTAATTATTTTGTAATATATTTGACATCATCAGTGTCTGACAGTGTTTCGTTCCAGTGTTTGGATGTGTTGATACCTTCTGCATTTGAAAAGGTATGCTAGGAGATAAAATGGCTCGTAAGACAATGGTTCGGAGGTCCAACCTTCCTCTTGGCATTAATTCATGATGAGATGTTTGCAATTATGATATTCTCAAGTAGCATTCTAGAATGATGACTTTACTGTCATGAGAGTTGAAATAATTTTTAAAGTAAAAAAAGATAATATGATGGATATTTTGATTCTTTGCATATTCAGGGTAAATGCTGAGGAATGAGAAA
This sequence comes from Platanista minor, assembly GCA_004363435.1. Taxonomy (NCBI): domain Eukaryota; kingdom Metazoa; phylum Chordata; class Mammalia; order Artiodactyla; family Platanistidae; genus Platanista; species Platanista minor. Next base: position 33,834 of record RJWK010004149.1, on the reverse strand, counting down.
AGGAATGCACATAGAAATAAGGCTTACGTGTAATTCTTTAGTCTTATCTAATCTTATCCATGTAAATGGGTTCTTGATTTCTCTTCCTTTCTCTACCTGCTCCTCAGGTTCGGTGATTTATGAGAAGGCACAGATGTAAGAGTCGGGCAACGTAAAGAGACGGGCTGAGGGGAGGGGCGGGGTGTCTAATGATGCCTGAGAAATTAATTTAGAAGTTATCAAGATATGCCTAGGGGTTGGTTGTATACTGATTTTTTTTAACTTTGTTTCATTTATAGACTATCTGAAATGTAAAAATCTCCCTTTCCATTCCACAGTGAGATAAAAAATCTTAGGTTACCTTTGGTTTTAACTTTGGTATGATTTATGAAATATAGTATTTTTTGAAAATTTCTTGTATCATAATAGCATTTGATGAATCTGTTTAAAAAAGAAAACTTTGAAACTCTTAGTATTTAAAATTACCCATAATGTTTAGAAACTTAATAGTTGGAGTTAAGATTATCCAAAAAATGAACAACATGCCTGGTTCTCTTTATTTCAGAATCCAGCAAGCCAAAGTGCAAATTCTTCCTGAGTGTGTGTTGCCTTCAACCATGTCTGCAGTTCAGTTAGAATCCCTCAATAAGTGCCAGATAGTTCCTTCAAAACCTGTCTCATGGGAAGACCAGTGTTCATATAAATGGTGGCAGAAATACCAGAAGGTGAGAAACTTATTTTTTATGCCTCTTCAAAAAAACAAAAACAGGTTGCTTTTTTCCTGTTTAAGAAAGAAACACAAACAACTCTCATGATTTCCTTCCCCAGACTCCTTCTGGACAATACTGTAGCTGCGTTTGATCATGCTGGAGCTTCTAAAAATTTCATAGGCAGCTGTTTATGTAAAAGCAGTTTGCAACAGTAGTAAAATGTTACAGTACTGTGAGGTATTCCAGCTATTATGCCTGTAAGTTATGTATTAATTTAATAACTCACGGTTTTAAGTTCTGCAGGAGTCTCGTATTAGACTGTGGTCAGATGAGATGCTTGGCTCTTGAGTCATAAACGCTTTACCTCAGAAAAAGCGTTTGGGAGAGTACACAGTAGTGAAGTACGTTTTGCTCCTTCTGGACTTCTGAAAGGAAGATTTTTTTTTGCTCTTTTTGTACAACACTACTGACATCACACAAATTGGCTTGAGACTAGGTGCTCTTTAAAAGTATTGCCTGTTGGGGGATTAATTCCTGTGTATATCCTTTTGGCTAGATCATTCTTTCTCTTAGAAAAAGTACTGATGAAGCTTGTTTGTACCCATTTGTGAGATGTATCAGTTATGAGTATAAAGTACCTAACATTTATGATTTCTACCTAAAGGAGAACATTTACTAGTTTCTACATTTAGAATCAGTTGGCTTTTTGAGATTTATCTTTTAAAAATACGGAAAGACAATTTTCATAGTAACCTGAAAAATCCCTGTGCTAATCATCCTTTACTCTTTGTCATGTAGAGTAGTGAAGTTTTTAACTTTGATATAGATTAGCATAGGATCCTAATTTGATGTGATTAGCATATATTATTCATAAGAGGGTCTCATACACTCGTCACTGTACCTCCACTTTTATTGGTCTTGCAGTAGAAGTCATCCAGTTTCCAGAGAGAGCTTTGTGCAGGATGGGTGGTTGAATGGGCAGCAGGCTCATGACTGGCTTTCTGTAGGCTCCTTGGTCTTGTTATTTTGTGTTTCAGCTGACCAGTCTGTGTCATGATATACTGTGGTTTAATTCGTGTTTCTGAGAAGATTCTCAGAAAGTTTAATTAGCCTGCTTAAAGTTTCCCAAGCTTTGACACTAAAATTTTTGAAGGTTTCAGAATATTGATACTGCCGTAAGTTTCCAGTAGCTTTTGTACAGCTGAGCAATACTTGTGTTTTCAGACTTGATACAGGCGCTTTAAATATACTTTTGCTCTTGTTTATTTCAGCAGTAGAACAGTGGAAGGTTTTGCTGTCATAGTCATTTTCAGTGTAACTGCTGAAATAAGTATGTGGAGGATAGCTCTGTTGGTACATGGCTCCATGGAGCGGTTTGGGAACGTGTGGAGTCATTTAGTGCCTAACAGTGTGTCTGGCACTGGGTGGTGCTGAGATGTGTGGTTCTTTGGTGGGGTAACTGCATCAGGGTGTGCCTCCACAGCCTCTCAGTATTTAGACGGCTGTGTATTTCATTCAGTCAGTGGATCAGTTTTCAGGAGGTAGTATTTTGATTTATATAATAGTTCTTCCATGCCAAGATTTTTGTTAAAAACTCTTTACCGCTTACAAATCGTAAGTTAACTCTTTGCACAGCTCTAAGCATAGAGTGAGAGTGATTGGAGTTAATTCCTGACTTAAGTGCTCTAGACGACTAGTTCTGTGTTCTCTTGCCATCTTAAACCTGAACTTGGGTTAGGCAAATAAAACTTTTTACATGTAATTTTTGTGTGAATTGCTGATTAAACTGTTCCTATTCTGTGGTTGAAGCACCTCCACGTGTTCACATTGAATTCAGAATTAGGCCTTTGCAGCTGGCTTGTCACTGGCTCAACAACAGCAAGGAAGGACACATGTGCAAAGGCCGAGGAAGCACATTTTCGTTTGGAACCCCATCTTTTGACCTTTCCCTGTTGTCTTATTTCTCCAGTAATTCTGGATTCTCAAACATTAGCCCTCAGTTATCTTCATATTCAGAGTTGCCAAGAACTAAACAGAAGGTGCTAAGGAATGAGAGAGACATAAAAGGTTTTCAGAGATAGAAATGCCTCATCCCGTGTATTTTTCAGATCGTTCAAGGGGTTCCCTTGCTTAAACTTTGAGTTTCTTAGGTTCTGAAATTTGGATCTAGATCACTAGGCCAAGAAAAATTGCTAGCTGATCTATTTTGGACTCCAGGTGCCCTACAATCTCTGTTCTACTTTAGAGAGACCACTTAGAGCCATCCTGCTGGCATCAAAACGTGGAGTGGAGCAGAGGGAAGGGATGGCAGATGACACCGGTGGGAACTCCACTGGCCCTGGTCCCGTCTCAGTGGGTCGTCCTATCGCAGCCGTAGCCGGACACTAACTTGCGTCACAGCGCTTGTCTTCAGGCACATCTGGGGCTCGGGTCAGCCCTCTCTGCAGAGTTTACTTACATCTGACTTGTGCGTCTTTGTGTCTGAGAAATGGTTCACGGGGCCAGAACTGGGAGATGCTTAGTTGATTCTTAAGCCAACTCGCAGTAATCGGGTTGCCACACACTTTTCCACCAGAAAAGATAATTAAAGGGTCTAGGAGTGGAGTGTTGTCTTCCTGACATGTATTCAGTTAACCTTGAAACTGTGCGCACACCTCTCTTAACATTTGCCAATGAAAACTAAAAAATCCAAATGACGAAATTATTTACGCTTGTGTTATCTTCCATCCTGACAAGGGAACAATGGAGAAGATGTCCCTAATGATTAAGGAGTTAGGCCAGTATTATCAGGAAGCACTCTTCCAAACCCACTTCTATCTGGAAACCTTCCTCATTCAGTGATTCGATCTTTGAAACTCATGTTTACTTATTTCCTTTCTTATCACAGTGCCTTTTTCTCTTCACTGGGTTTACTGTAGTGGGATTCCCTGAAAGAGAGGAAAGTGTTGTTTCACCTACTTGGAGTACAATGTGAATGTTTCTAAGTACGCTCCCTGCTTGCCCAGACTATCTATCTGCTTGTTCATTTATAAAGCCCTTCTGTGTTAATCAGAAAAAGAGTTGAGTATGAAGTATAAAAAGAAATCAAATGTGGGTGGGCTTCCCTGGTGGCGCAGTGGTTAAGAATCCATCTGCCAATGCAGGGGACATGGGTTCGAGCCCTGGTCCCGGAAGATTCCCACATGCCGCGGAGCAGCCAAGCCCCTGTGCCACAATTACTGAGCCTGCGCTCTAGAGCCCGCGAGCCACAACTACTGAGCCCGCGCACCTAGAGCCCGTGCTCCGCAACGAGAAGCCACTGCAATGAGAAGCCCACACACCACAACGTAGAGTAGCCCCCCGCTCGCCGCAACTAGAGAAAGCCCGCACGCAGCAGCAGAGACCGAACACAGCCAGAACAAAAATAAATAAATAAATAAATCTGTTTTTAAAAAAAAAAGAAAGAAAGAAATCAAATGTGAGAACATATTAAGAAAGTGACTGAAGCGTATCCATCTGGTCTCTGCTAAATTTATAAGCCATGGTTGCTCCTGCTTCTCGTACAGAACAGGGAGGAACTGAGCGCTAACTCAGAAGGGGGAGGCCCCAAACAGGAGCTCACAGGTTAGCGTCTCAGTCTTCTTCCCAAGTTTCTTTATGAAAATACAGATAAATATTCTAACTTCTTTCCTTTTTCTTGTGTAAAAGGATCCATACTGTCCTGCACCACCTTCTCTCCTAAGAGTGTAGGAGATTCTTCTGTATTCGTTTTTGGAGCACTGCTTCCTTCTTTTGAAAGCTGCCCAGTATTCTCTCTGTGGATGCACTATAATTTATATAACCAGTCCCGTCTGGATGACAGACCTGCACTAAGTGCTGTGTACAAATGACCTTTCATACAGGTGAATATACAGGGCAGATTTTGAGAAGTGGGATTATTGGATGTCAGGGCAACTGCACTTGTAATGTTGCCAGGTGTTTTCAAAGTGCCTCACTAAGGAGGTTGTTCCTATCTGTGTCCTGATTGTCAGTGTTTCACCAAGGCTTTAGAGTATCCAGCTTAATTTTTGCTGATCTGGTAAGTGAAATACAGTATCTTGTTGGAGGTTTACTTTGAATTTCTCTGAATATGAGTGAGGTGTGTGGCATTTTGTGTTTAAGAGCAATTCATATTTCCTTTCGTTGGTATCGTCTTCATAGTCTTTGCCCTTCATGGATTGCTAGGAGTTCTTTACACATTAGGAAGCTTATCCTTTTGTCTGTGATTAATGAGTTGCAAACATTTCCTTTAGTTTGTCATTTTTTTTGTCTTTTAACTTTGTGGTGTGCTGTCATGCATAGTTGAATTTATCTTTTTTTTTTTTTAAAATACTTCCATATTCTGAATCATAACTAGAAATACTTCCCTGTGCAAAGGAGTCTTCATTCTTTAAGAAAAGTAAAACATGTAATCTTTTACTTCTGATTTCATTGCCTTTCCTGATCAGAATGTAAGCTTTGATCCAAGTGTAGTTGATCCTGGTATGATTTCAGTGCTCCTTTTTCCAGGTAGCTCCCCGCTGTCCTGTGACCATTTTCGGAGAGGGTCATATTTTCCCTCACTGAGATGCTACCTTATTATAGACCAGATTCATGTTTTTTATTTTTTCTTCTGCTCAGTGATCAGTTTGTTTATGCCTCACCAGGATACTGCTATAACTGTTGACAGTTCACGATTTTGTAAGTTAAAAATACGACCAGTAACCCCTCACTGCTCTTCTCTTTTTAAGGTTTGTTTGGTTACTACTGCTTCTTCCAGGATAATAACAGTAGCAGAAGGAGCAATGATATTTCTTGTCTATTTTTATCATAAAGAGAAGAAGAGTCTTGGATTCGTGGCTGTGTGTATTCAGGGACTTCCTCAAACCAGAGCAGTGATTTCCCTGGCATACACCTTAAGCTTATAGTTGTCCATCTGCCGTTATGAGCTTATAAGCCTCGGGATCAAGAAAAAGCTCGCCATTCCATTCCAGTGCTTATAAGCAAGTAGGATTTGATGAAGGATGAAGGAAGGAAGGAAACAGAAACTTGTTTCAAAAATTCAAAGGCTTGAATCATTTGGATAAATTGTTTTTATCATTTACATTGCTGATTGTGATAGGTCTTAATACAACAAACGACCACCTTTGCTCACTATGTAAACCAGTGGTAACATTTTACTAGTCACACTTAGCCTTTCACATTACTCTTCCAATTTCATTGCACTTCAAAGAACCATTTAAGTGGAGTTTGACATTTTTTGAACATTCTGCATTGTTGGGAGGCAAAGCCGAAGCTATAGTTATGAGGCTTAAAAATGGAAAAAATGTGATGGATTACCTCCACGTGACAGACAGTCATGTGAAGGGCCTTTCTGCCTGCTTTCAGGAGAAAGTCCTATTCCTGGAGCGAATACTACTTCGTTGGAGAATCAGTCATTGGTCACTTTCAAGCACCTAACTTTTTGGCTAGTGTTAAAATTTTCCTGAAGTGTATAGCCCTTTTAGGAAGTAGATCATGGTGTTGACAGACTTGAAGAATGCCCATAAATTGCTGGGACTTATCTTCAGTATTACCCAGATATAAGTCGGGCCTTTCCTGTTGTGCCAGGAATCTAAATGGAACTCTTAAATTTGAGGATATTGAAGTGGCTAAAATTTTGGCAGTTCAATAAAAGCTAGCTGATCTCTTCTGGTTTACTTCTCTTCAGTTTGTACACTTGACTTTCTAAAGGGTGTAATATTAAGGTTGTAGTACGTATATTTAATTGATGTGTAAACAGAACTGTAGAATGTGTCAGGCTAAGCCTGATAAAGAATGTTAGAGGGGCTTCCCTGGTGGCGCAGTGGTTGAGAGTCCGCCTGCCGATGCAGGGGACACGGGTTCGTGCCCCGGTCCGGGAAGATCCCCCATGCCGCGGAGCGGCTGGGCCCGTGAGCCATGGCCGCTGAGCCTGCGCGTCCGGAGCCTGTGCCCCACAACGGGAGAGGCCACAGCAGTGAGAGGCCCACATACCAAAAAAAAAAAAAGAATGTTAGAGGCCGCCTCACGTTGAAAAGTAGGGAACAGAGACCTGAGGCTGCAGTTTGTTCACATTCACAAAGCCTGGTAGGGGCAGATCGGATGGTCATGACTTTGACCCTTCATATCCTATTCGCTGTATATTATAGTGAGAAGTAATGTTTATATTTAAATAATTTCTTTTATCTTTCTGCGGGTGTCAAATCACTTGCTTTGGTATCACAAAAGTGATCATTTTGATGTGCAAAGTACGTATTAGTGACTGAATTCAGTGTGTCAGTCATCCAAACTGAAACTTCATTGGATCTTTGTCATTTCGTAATGCTAAGTACCCCTCTAGAAAGTAAGCTTCTCCCCACTAAGACGTAAGCTCCACAGGGCAATGGTTTTATTCTTTTGCTGTGCTTTTTAATCATTGGTGTACAGCAAATGCATAAAAATAATGTCAGGTACATCCTAGGTGCTCAAAATATTTGTTGAATAAGTAACGGTTGGAGTCAGACCCCCTGAATGCACGTCCTAGCCAATCGCCATTTACCAGCTGTGACCTTGAGCAAGCATCCTTCTGTGCCTGTTTCCTTACCTTTAAATTGGGGTGATAATAGTGCCACTCTTATCAAAATCTTTTAAGACATGTAAAGTGGTTGCCGTTACTATTACTGAATATTCAGTCACCTGATGGGCTGTTAGCATTTTTTATTCTGTAACTGGACTCTGACAAAAATTCTTACTAGCGTTAGGTTTTGGTCTGACTCCTCAGGCTTAAATCACTACCTGAGCATGTGCTCAGAGGCCATCCCAGACCATCTTTGGGTAGCTTCAAACCTAAGAACTATATTGAGCCCCAAATTCTTCTTTAATAAGAATCCATTGGTTTGAGCTGTAGCCCACGAGCCTTTGAGGGCAGGTCTGTCCTCATCCACGTAGCAGTTTCTGATTTATTCGTTAAGCAATTAATCACATCCTCTTGAGAGGCAGCTCCAAACCACACATCCCTAGTGTGAACGCTAGACCTTATCTTCAGCATCCTGGCCCCTGACAGTGAAAGTTCCCATTTGTGACCATCACAGAGGAGCAACATTACTGTCTCATCTTAGTGCCTAGTCTTCTTCTAATAGCGCTAGAATACAAGCATCAGCTAAGACCCCAAGTCCTCCCTGCATGCGCCGTGTACCCACGTTCCCCATCTCGCAGCCACTCGGTCTCGCGGGTGCAAGCGTAGGATTTCCCCTTTTATTTTGTTAAAGGTTATCTTGCCTTTCTTGTTCCACTCTGATAGTTCTTTCTGGTCTCCCGTACCCCTTTCCCACCCAGTTTCACGTGTCATGCCCTCTGTCGGTGGACAACTTGTGTACAAAATTACAAATATGTGTACATATGTAGGTTTTGTTTTGTTTATTAAGAAGATGTGATCATTCTTTATATTGTATACATTCTTTGGTCGGGTGCAGAATCTTCTCTGGTGTCAAAGTATTCTATTGTACTTAACTATTGTTGAGAGATGGTTAGTTTGCTTACAACCGCAGTGCATCCTTTCAATCCTGTTTTCGTGTCCTGTAGAACACTTCCCCTTCCGGATTTTCCTGGTTGCTTTTACACATCTGTTCTTTCAGATGAACTTCATACTTCTAAGTTCCAATCTCATTGGTATTGCATTGAATATATACTCTGAGGACTGACCTCTTAATTATTGGGTCTTCGCAACATTGGACTGCTGCAGGAATTCAAGTAAAAACGTCATTGTCAAATATAATAGATAATCGTCTGTTATGGGATTATCTGCAAGCTCTTCCATCCTTTTGAAATTAGAAAGTCTTCCTGGGCCAAGATCATTTTTTAAATGTGTTTCTTTCTACTATAAGATCTTGATTCTGTGGTGTGTGTGTGTTTTTTTTTTTGTTTTTTTTTTGCGGTACGCGGGCCTCTCACTGTTGTGGCCTCTCCCGTTGCGGAGCACAGGCTCCGGACGCGCAGGCTCAGTGGCCATGGCTCACGGACCCAGCCGCTCCGCGGCGTGGGGGATCTTCCCGGACCGGGGCACGAACCCGTGTCCCCTGCATCGGCAGGCGGACTCCCAACCACTGCGCCACCAGGGAAGCCCAAATGTGGTGTTTTTTAAGTGACTTTTTTTTCCGTTTTCAGAGAAAGTTTCATTGTGCAAATTTGACTTCATGGCCTCGCTGGCTGTATTCCTTATATGATGCTGTAAGTAACTTACCTTGAACTTTGTGCTCCTGGGGGAAGCCATGGCATAATTAAGGGTCATTAGAACAAAAGAGGCTTTCATACCCAGTGGGGTTTGATTTTTAAAACTAATGCCATTCATTACATTTAAGTGGGACGGGCAGGAATCATACTGCTGGATAGACTTGGCTTTTAATTTGATAGATTTTTAGTCTTCCCTCAGTTTATAGTGGCTCGCAGCTTCAGGACAAGATATTGAGGCATTTTAGGGTTTATTAAGCATTTGAAATTTTGCTGAGTCAAGGGCTAGTTACATTTAGGAAAAATAAAGACTCCTTCAACAATGTTTTGGTCTTTTCCTAAACAAGTGTATTAACTTCAGTTTCCTGATCCCTAGTGTACTAACTGATGCATCCACCAATGTTTTTGCACCTCAGATTTTTTTTTATTAGGCATCTTGAAAAATTCATTAAGAGACTACTGGAATAGTTCAGAGAATCTGGCTTTTAAAGACACAAAGACTGTTGTGTTCAAAGCCTGATTTCTGTTACTTTTCCTGGGGTGTGGGGGGAAAACTTGATTATCTATAAAATGGGGATAATGGTAGTTATTATTGTCTTCGGGATGTTGCAGACGTTCAACAAACGTTAGCCTTTCGCTTAGGGAATCGGCCCACCTGCCCACAGATACGGAGCCCTGGGCAAACTAAACCCATAGGTTGTGAGCGCTTACCACATGGGCAACAGCAAAGGAAACTAAATAACAGTCCCGTCTGCCCTTCAGCAGCTTTTGAGCCATCTCTCACACACACACACACACACACACACACACACACACACACAATAGACAAGAGTGGTTTTTGCGTCCACTGGTGAAAAGACAGTGAGCATCTTATGCAGTAAGTGCCAAGGAAGGTGTGTGTAGGTAGCAAGTGCGGGCGCAGCTTACAGGGACCGACAGAAAAGCCTTCCTAGAAAAGGGAAGAGGAGGCCTCTGAGAGAGCCAGAGCGTGGGAGGAGAGGCCTGGAAAGCCAGCCTAGTGCTGTGCAAAGCTGGGTCTTCCATCATTTCTGCCTAAGAAAACAGACCCGTTTAAAACTCGGAATTTTACTAGGTAGTGATGACTTAAATTGCTGCTCATATATTAGGTTTATTGAGTTGACAAGCTGCCAGTAAAGTGTAAAAAGTCTGTGAACCTTATTATGGCTACTTTTGTTTCAAACAAAACAAGGAAACCTTAATGGAGAGAATCAAGAGACAGCTACACGAATGGGATGAAAATCTGAAAGAGGATTCTCTTCCTTCAAATCCAATAGGTAGGAAAAATCCGTTTCCTTCCTGTGACCTGTGATGCCTTACTGAAAGAAATTTTTTTGTACGTTTTCTGTTTAATGAAAATGAAACGAAACAAAATTTTTTAAATTAGTATTCTGAAAAGCATACCCACTTCTTTTGCTTTGAGCAAATACCAAAAAAAATGAGTATTTTTTTAGTAAATAGTAGCAAAGGTCTTAAATTCTCTGAGCACTCCTATTTTAGGCAAAAGGTTTTCATAAAAAGTTCAAGTTGCAATAAATGGCTTGCATCGAAAACACTGAGTGTGACTACTCGCCTTTCCCTGGTCTTCAAGGTGCCGTTAAAAGTGACTGCAGCACCAGGACTTATTGTTACCTTACTTACAGATCTGTTAATTAGGTGCCGTTTAGCTCTTCTGCACCTATTATTAATTTGCTACGAGACTAACTAGTAGAGTAGTTAGTCTCGTAGCAAATTAAGTGACTTATTCTGTGACTTAAACATGGGTTTGATTTCATGTCTAAAAGACGGGAAAAGAAGTTACATTGTAGAACTTCCTAAGAGCGTATATACTTGAGAGCTGGTATACTGTAGTACTGTTTATAACTGTGTGCAATGTGTTCTTTGGGAACCCTGTAGAGAAGGGTTTATTTCAAAAGGATGTTATTCGCGTTCAGAAGCTATCCTGATACTTAACTCCTTCCTAAGTTTAAAGGTTGAAAAACCCACCATGTCTTTTAAGATTTTTCTTACAGAGTAGCTGCTTGTCTTCCTATTGATGATGTGTTAAGGATTCAGCTCCTTAAAATTGGTAGTGCGATCCAACGACTTCGCTGTGAACTAGACATTATGAATAAAGTGAGTAAAGTGAATATGTCTGGATGCCCACGTTCAGTCAGTCTAGAGCGCGGAGGGTGCACTGTTAGTCAACAGAACTAACTATCTGTAGGGTCCATTCATGTAGTCATGGGATTAGAGAACTAGTGGTCCATCATGGTTTGCATTAAAAATATTTTAAAGGATTATTTTATACATTTCATTTGGGATCATAAGGCAGAAACTTGAATTGCTTTGCATTCCTATCCTTTATGTGATCTTCATTCAGACTTTGAACACTTGATTTCTACATGAAGCATGTATGGTTTTATATATATATATATATATATAAAATCAGTCACTATTTCTCTATCCTAGAAGGTCATAAGTTTTGTGAGTGAATATGTGTTAGATCTCAGATTGTGTTTTTCTTGTCCCATCTTTAAAACTATGTTGTTGAATGGTTGGAAGGAAAATAGGACAATCAGAGGGATCAACACCTTGGGAGCATTTTCCCCACTCATTTTCTCTTTAAATTTTTTTAGTGTACGTCTCTTTGCTGTAAACAATGTCAAGAAACAGAAATAACAACCAAAAATGAAATATTCAGGTGAGATCTTTATTAATTTTTAGTATAGATCTGAGTACGTTTTCCCAACTGCCATAACAGAATTACAGGCAAGACCGTATTTCCCTCCATTAAATTACAAATACTCAGCAAATGAAATAGGGGGGAGTTAACTCCGCGTTGGGTAAGGGAGTCTTCCTGACTGGGTACCCAGAACAACAGTCGGGGTATGTAAGGGATTTTTCATAGGTAATGAGCATGGTGACGTAAAACAGCTGAGCAGTCCTCTCGTCCCCCCCCCCCCCCCCCCCCCCCCCACCCCCCTCTTCCTTGTTGAAAATCTGTCAATTAGAGGATATCTTCTTAGTGCTTAAGGACCTACCTACCATGGTATTTCAGTCAGATACCAGTTTCGCCACATAGCGTCAAAGATAAAGGAGGACATGCTTCTGAACATGTACTGATGCTGTGTGATAGTTTGTGTTTGAAAATTATTTTCTGACAAAGTCATTATGAATCAAGAAGGGAAGAACTGCTGTTTGTTTGCAGAGTACTCAGATGCCCAAGAATGACCAAGGGGAAACTTTTCATTGGACTTCCCCTCTCAGGCCGCTTTATAGGGGAAGTTGAGTCCATCTATTTTACAATGTATATATATCCTGAGGAAGATTTAAAAAACTAGCATTATTTTCCTTTTTGTCATCATGGAAAACATTTAGACCAAATAAAACTGGGCTGACTGCCTGCCAACCTCTTCTTATTACAGTTTTAACTAAAAGGTTCAAAACTGTAGCTCTTAGAACCTTGTTTCTTTCTTGGTGAACTTTTAAAATATGTTATTTCCCCCCCACCCCACCCCATTTTGACTTGACTTATATCCTCTGTGCTGATTCTCTGTTTTAGTTTATCCTTGTGTGGGCCGATGGCAGCTTATGTGAATCCACACGGATACGTGCATGAGACGCTTACCGTGTATAAGGCTTGCAACTTGAATCTGATCGGCCGGCCTTCTACAGAGCACAGCTGGTTTCCTGGGTAATGTGGTGGTGGTCACTTTTTTTTTTTTGGTTTTACCTTAATTGGGAAGAAAAACCCAGAGTCCGAAGCAGAGCTGATAGAATTATAGACAGTGAAGTGAATAATTCTATTTAAATGTTCATCTCATGAACGGCTAGAAAAAGCAAAAGCTCTTCTCGCACGTTAGTTTGTTTGTTAGGGAGCAAAGAAGGTGGCAACTAACTGTACTTCTCCTCAGATTGACTATACACTTCATCCGTCCACACTCGTTTTCCTGTCAGCTCAATCTGAAAATCAACTGTTGTATGTATGACCCAGTAAAACTACCTTTGACCCTTCAACAACGTGGGTTTGGACTGTTTGCATCCACTTAGACGCAGATATGTTTCACTAGTAACATGCTACAGTACTGCGTGGTCTGCAGTTGGTTGGATGCAGAGGAACCGCAGATACGAGGGCCAACTGTGAACTACAGGCGGATTTAACCCCTGGGTTGATCGAGGGTCCACTGTGTTTGCAGAGTGTTCAACTAGAGAATGTTACCCAAGCAGTGACTGACTGATTGACAGACAGACAGACACGAAACACGCAGAAACCATGCTTGCTTTTCTTCTAGTTTGCATGTTTTGCTTTAGCCCAGTGCCCTTCAGAGTATGACTGTGGGACCTGCAGCACCACCTGTTAGATTCCTTGAGCCATATTATCTTCAAGTCCCCCTATTATTTGTCCAAATACTGGCTCAGCCTTTTCATTTTGCGAGAGGCAAGCTGAGTAGGGATTAGTGCTTACACTTAACTCTTCTGGACCTAGAACCGTATCACTTGGATTGGCCAGCCTCATTTGATATCCTTCTTAAAAGGACTAAGACTAGAATTAACGTGTTAACATAATTACTAAATGGGGGATATGTCCAGGGGAAAAAGTACCATTACATGGTTTGGGCTTTTGGTGGGTTTGTTTGGGTTTTCTTTCTGTAATGCCATGGCTTGTATTTTTGGATGAATTACCTGACAAATCTTTCTTATGTGAGAAAAACACTTACTTACCTCCCCCATCCCCAGTTTTAACTCACACAAAAGTGCGTATTTCTACAGGTGGTTGCTGTTTTCTAACTTGAGTGCAATACAGAACAAAGAAAAGGCAGATGCAATTTAGAGTGTGGTCCCGGCAACCAGCAATTTGTACAAAAACATCTAAGATTTTTTCTTTCTTGGCATTGGAGAAAACAAATTTAAGCACAGCTTGAGAACACCATCAAGTAACTTTATATATATATAAAGACTGTGACACATCACCATGATGAACCATACAAACTAGAAAATCTTTTTGTCAGGTTTGTTTCCGGAAACTGTGTAAATCCAAACTCAGTATTCCTTCTTCCCCATCCTTAGACTTTGCCTCTAAGATCTGTCTGTCTTCCCAACAGGTTTATACGGTGATTGATAGGCTGGGATACACAGCCTCAGCTGCTACCTTTCCTTAATTTTATAGGTTTGCCTGGACCATCGCCCAGTGCAGGATCTGTGCAAGCCATATCGGATGGAAATTTACAGCCACCAAAAAAGACATGTCACCTCAAAAATTCTGGGGTTTGACTCGATCTGCTCTGCTGCCCACGATCCCAGACACTGAAGATGACATAAGTCCAGACAAAATAATACTCTGCTTATAAGTGAAGTACGGTAGGGATAAGGTTCCTTAGCAAAATCGGTATTCTAACATCAGGTCTGCTTTGGAAATTACTACTTTTGATGCATACCTACGTAAAAAGCGACATTACATGGAAGGTTGCAGTTTCCTAGTCAAACGACAGTATCTGAAGATTTAGACGAAAATATACTATTGAAGAGGATGAAAAGCAGTCTAGAATACTTGGTTTCGGGAGTTACCTACTTTAGGAGCTTGGTGTTCTTATTCTGTGGGATCTGATTGATAGGACATGAAGACGACATCTGCGAAACTGGTCAGAGTATTTCCTGCACAAAACATACATACCTGAAATTCCTATAAATTCTTAAAATGTGAGGGTCCCTCATTTGATCCTGATCCATGGAACAGAATGGCACGTTTGTATCAGCAGAAGTTTCCAAAGGCTAGGGTGCCAAGCACGAGTACTGTTCCTTTTTTGAGAGAGGCAAGGCCGTGTATATTGTTTGAAAAGGGCTTTTGTTCTTTCTGGTTTTATTTAATACTTTCAAAATTTACAAGTCAGTCACTCAGAGAAACTAAAGAGTTACCTACCTAATACACAGTGTGAGCCCCAACACGTTTGTCAGTGAAAGTAGTATTTTGTGTATTTTGCTCAGTGTTTGGTTATTCCGTTCCAAAGTTTCATTTAAACCTAGACTACTGTGGAACACAGATGCTAAAACACGTCCCCTTCCTCCAAGTGAGATGTGCTAACGTATTTTATAGGCTATTTTGTTCAGTGTAAACTAAAGAAACTCTGTAAGTAAACTGTAAGAGCAAAAACTAAATTAAACATGGTCTTTGTTTAAATAATGTAAAATATCTATTCATAAGCAGATAATCTAGGTGTAAGAAATAATTCTTAAGATAAAGTTCTAGACCGACTGATTTGCCACCTACCTCTTTGCTTATACATTCAGGGGGTTTATTGGATAGTTTTTTTTTACATCTGCGTAATTTTGATGTTCCTTCGCTGCTTTACATAATTCATTGGGAAAAGTTCAGCCAATCGGGTACGATGGACGCGGCCAAAAACGGATACATTTCTTATGTTTGAATGTGTCAATATTTTCTCCTTCCAAACGTGCAGTGGTCTTGACTGCCTAGCCTGGGATCCGCAACTGAGTATATACCATGTTGCACATTTATGTAAAGAGAGTAAATGAAAAGCAACTCAAGACCGCTGCCGGCTTTTTAGCATGTGCCCCTTCTGTATTCGATGAACCTTGGGTTTTGAATGACTTCTACTATTTGTTCATATAGTCAGTCTTTCTTACACCGAACTAAAACGTCCTCTCACGGGGATTCCAGGGAGTTCTTTTCTTTTCAGTATATCTAAACCAGGTGTAGTGAGGGAACATTTTGCCCCCTCAAGAGTGTAATCTCAGAACGTTCTATAGCAGTTACTGACACTTGCAAATAAAATTTCCTGGTATATAAAAACACGCATACACTATTTTAGAAAGTCTCTTTATACGTGACGAAACCAGACCTCAAATAGCTAAATCTGCATACTTACTTCCTATATAGCACAGTAGGAATTCTACAGTGTTGGTTCTAAATATATATCTTAATATACTTAAATATTTCAGTGGGTTATTTTATAAGACGTTTAATTACTGACCTGTGTACAGTCGTTTCTGAGGCTCCCTTTCTTGCAACATAGCCCCTGTTTGTACACTGTTTGTCTGTCTGTCTGTCACACTTTCCTCTTAGCCGGGCTTTAGCAGAAGAAATATGCTTTTCAAAATTGTTTTATCAAGGTCCAAAATTGCTATTTACCAGTAACGCACAAAGATGCTCTGACTGGCTACACAGAAAGGAAAATTATAAAATGTCAGAATAAACAATACTTTGTGCCATACACCCACTGCAAGCATCTGGCCTCAAACCTTTAAAGAGCAAAAGGCCATAACCTTTATTTTACTTTAAAGCGACAGGAGTACTGTGTGTCACTATGTATATATGGCACCTGTTTTTATATATATATATATATATATATATATATATATATATATATATATACACACACACACACATATATAGATACCCACCCTTTATGTTCCAATTCCAAAGGAAATGTTTATTAAAATAACGGGCTCAAGACTAACCCTCAGGCAAATCTTTCGCGGCTTAGCAGGAAGTTAAGGAAATCATTCATTATGGCAGAGAAAAGTATCAACTACGTACTAAACTGCGTCTCCCTAGAACAAGTCCTGGGTGTAGGAATGACGGCCACCTGGGACACATCTGATCTTCACATTTTATATATGATGCACAAGTTTATTCTGGAATTCAGATAAAAACCGACACTTATCATATACACAATCGTTGTAGAAGATTAAACCAGGTATTATTTCAACTGTAAATACTAAGAAACATCTTTTTCAAGACATTTACCACGTGTTAGGACCAATCTTAGTACTGCCCTATGCAAAAACAAACCAAAAAACCGTTGTTGTTGTTTTTTTTTTTTTTTTTTAAACCTAGACAGATTAAGCGAAGCCAACTCTTTTTTTTTTTTCCTCGGTGGGAACTATTCCAAAAGAATTAATTACAAGGTTCGGTGATATAAATCAGATTAAGAGGAGGTAGACTTTCCTTTAGTGCCTGAAATATATTTCACAAAATAAGACCTTTATTCTTCTGAAGAGATCCTCTACGCTGGCTTCTATTCCAGTGTCTTCAGTCTCACTAAGGGGGGACGGGAAAAAACTCGTCTTACCAAACACGTTTCTGCTTTTTTAGTAGCCAGCTCTCATCAATTTTAGTTAGGTCTTCTTTATGTAACTTAGCAGTTCATCTTTTTCCATTTGGTAACCACTTTTCTTCCACTGTTCTCTCAACTGCTGTAAGAGAGCCCCAATTTCTTTTCCGGAAGAAATGCCCACTTTTCTGATGTCATGGCCACTTACAGGAAATGGAGGAATGGACCACTGCTGCATCTCCTTCAGAAGACAGTGCTCTCCTTGGTACTTGAGGAGTTCACACACACGAGCAGTTGCATCGGAGTCTCTAGACTAAGGGCCAAAATCAAACATTACCACACTTGCTAATGATCTTATCCTAAAATTTAAATAAATGCTCAATGTGAAATTTTTCATTTAAAATAAAACAAATTCACATAATACTTTGTGGGTCTTAGTATTAATAAATTAGTTCCCCAATGAGCAAAGATGATTTATATTCTGACCAAGCCTGGAACATACTTACATCTATAATGAAGTCTTGATAGGGTTTCAAAGGTTCTGAACTATCTGTTGCTTTAATTAAATCTTTCCTGTTTTTAACTATAAATAAACCAAGATTCTTCTCTTCTTTTGAAATCTTCAACCTCAGGTCCAATTTTGTGACATCATCCTGTACTTTGAACAGTGAGGTCAAGAGAGTCATTGGCTTTGGGGAAAAACCTTCAACATTTTTACTGACTTTGTTAAATTCTTCTAAACTTGCATTAGCAGGTAAGCCTGTAGGGACAAAAGCATTTTTCACCCATTTTTTAGAGGGGGTAAATTTAATACAATAAATTCATATCTTAAGCAAACAGTGTTTCCGTTTGCAGAAACGCCCTGGCACCAGGGCTCACTATGGGTCCAGTGTGCTGCTCCGTCTTACCGATGAACCACTGGTACACTGCTGCTGTCCTCTCCCACATCGCAAAATCCCGCCGGTGCTTCTGAATATTAATTCTAACACCTACTGAACTATTTCCATGTTTAAGGCAGGTCTTCTCCGTGCTTTACGTGTATTAAACTCCCGGAAGCCATTACTTTCATACCCCTCTGTTAGATTCAGAAACTAACACGTAAGGAAATAACGCAAGTCACAAAGCTGATAAGTGGCAAAGCCTCACTGAAACCCAGGATGGACTGACTCCAGAGGCCACTTTGTTCCACCACAATGTGCTGTCTCTGAGCTGTGCGCTACCTGTGAAAAAACTGTCCTACTCCTGACCCCAAAGTTTACCATCTTTTACAATACTCCATTTTTCCTTTTAGAATTGTTAAACTTTTTTTTTCTTACGAAATTTTTCAACCAGATATGTTTCATGGCCAACAAGGCAAACATTTTTTAAGTTGGACTCACCTATGTAAGGAGCCACATCAAGATCATAGATGAGGTGAATCAAATGATTTACATGGTTACTAGTAAGAATTTTTTTCAGTTCCACCCAAATCCTCTCTCCTGATATTCCAGCCAAGCCTTTTGCATTTTCTGCAATTGCTTCCAAAGTCTCAGGATCGTGGTCGCCAGGTGTATCTACAATTTTCCCATAAAACCTACAAAGCAAAAGTCTCAGAGTGTACTACACCTCCATGCTGGCAGTTTCACCAGAAAAATCCGCTTTTCATTTTACCGGTACTATCGCAGACATCTATTTAATCAGAAACAACAGAGAAGTAGTTAGGTCTAAGAGGGACCTTAACAATCATCTGGTCAGTTCGCCTTCTCTCTTTTCTCACATGAGAAAACCTGAGGTCCAATAAAGTATAAGTGACCTTCTTTAAAGTCAGCAAGAACCAGACCCCCTTCCTCACTGCACTTTCACATCACTGATGGAAACGCTAGAATGGCCATCAAAAGAGGTCTCTGAGTTGGTACTGACAGTGGATGCATAAACCAGAGCAGTCTTGTCCAGGCACTAAAACAAGACTTGAAATGCCACGCTGGAGGAATCTTAACCCCTCAAAGGTTGCCTGTCTGTACACATCAATACTTTTAATTAAGAGCTTCAAATAAAACAAATCTCGCTGCAGACAAGGGAGTGTATTTCATGGACTCTCAGAACTGGAAGCATTAAAGTATACCTGTTTTTACCACTCATATCTTCAAAATTCAGTTCATTAGTGATCGCAATTAAATGACTGAATGGCTATGGCTGTGCCTCAGTCTGCGTCCTATTATTTGTAGAGACAGTCCGCAAACACTGACGTCTAAAGGGATAATAGCATTTATTGACAAAATATGTAGACTCTGTCAAAGAATATTCTGAGAGTGATCCCAACCAGTGAAAAATTAATATTAGTAGACATAAAGTAGCCAGTTACAATAGTTTTCTTAAACGTTAGAGTTCAGAGTTGAAAAAGCACTGCTACCCACAAAACCATCCAAATGCATTTCATACCTTCCCAATGCCTCGGACAGATTTTTCCCATGACCACCTAAAACGGTAAAGCCATGTGAAGGCATACTCTGACTCACTACTCTATTCAAAGCACCTAGCACAAGGGTTGGCTTGTGATAAGCCCTCATATCTGTGTAATGACTGAGTGGTGCAGAAAATATTCAATCAAAAAGAAAAAAAGACCTTTTTAAAGCAGAATTATTTAAAACATCATCACAGAAAGGAGCAAGTAACTGTTTTGGACAATGAAATGATGAAGTATCTAAGTATCGTCTCATGAGTCACCGTATCCTGTCTCTTGGAGACAGACATTTGGGATGTCACCATTGTGTACAGTAACCTGCTGTGCATTGCACATGATGAGAATTGTGCTCTGGTGATAATATTCAAAACTGTATCATTAATGTAATTTATGAAAATCCTTACCTGAAATATCTTAAAATTCGAAGATAATCTTCTTGTATCCTCTGTTTAGCTTGTCCAACAAATCTAACTTTCCTATTTTTTAAATCTTCATAACCATTAAAGTAGTCAAATAAAGTACCATCGAAACCTATTCATTGGAAAAGAGGGAAGAAAAATCACTATGGACAAATAAGAACCGGAAAACAATGGCACGTATACAATGGAATATTACTCAGCCATAAAAAAAAGAACGAAATCTTGCCATTCGTGACAACATGGATGGATCTCGAGGGCATTATGCTAAGTGAAATAAACCAGACAGAGAAAGACAAATACCATATGACCTCATTTTTATACAGAATCTTAAAAAAACAAGCTCACAGATAGAGAACAGACAGACTGGCGGTTGCCAGAGGCTGAGGCCAGGGGCCGGAGCAGTGGGTGAAGAGAGTCAAGAGGTACAAACTCCTAGCTATAAAGGAAATAAGTCCTGAGGAGGTAATGCACAGCATGGTGACTAGCTAACAATACTGTATTCCATATAAGATAGCAGACCTTAAAAGTTCTCATCACAGGGGGAATAAAATTCTCTAACTATGTATGGTGTCAGGTGTTAACTAGACTTTTTGTGGTGATCATTTCTTAATACATACAAGTAGCAAATCATACTGTATACTTAAACTAAGGTTGTATTTCAATTACTACCTCAATTCAAAAAATTAAAAGGAACGGAGAAAAAATTGGAAAACTTAAGAAAATTAGCTAAAACCTATCACAAACAGTAAAAACTCAGCAAAGTGAAGAGTTACAAGGTTCAAATACAGACATGAATAGCATTCATCTATATCCAATATCAAATGGGAGATATAATGGAACAAAAGGCTGCATTTACACCAGCAATGAAAAGACAATAACACTCAGTAAACTAAACAAGACCGATGCCACTATGAAGTGGGCTGAGACAACATCAAACAAGCTGATTTTCAAGTGAATAATGGAAAATAAACAAGAACTGCCAAAATAATCTGGAAAAAATACACAGCAGTAAAAACTCTGGAGAAATTAAGTACTAAAAGTAATAAATAATAAACCATAGGAAAAAATTTTATAACCCTGAAATAGGGACGACGAAGAAACAACAAAACACAACACCAGAGCCTTCAAAGAAATTAATAAATCCAACTACATAAAACATCAGATATGCAAAGCATCAGACAGATGACATACTGGGAAAAACACATTTCAGTCTGTATCATAGAGACAAATGGCTAATTTCGATAATCTACAAAAAGCTCTTAAATAGAAAAAGACCACATAGGTGGAAAAGTGAGCTAAAAATATATAGAGGAAATACAAAAAGCCTCTTTAAAAATGAACATTTTCAACCTTAGCCATAAGAAATACAAGTTTACGAGATACCATTTTTCAGCTTTGTATCAGCTTGGCAAGGGGACAGTAAATCTGATGGTGACACTTCACCATGCAGCCTTTTAAACTTTGCGAATTTTGAACCACGTGAACCTAATATCCATTCAAGATGTTGTGAACCAATTTCTACCACAATATGCTCTCTCACGTGTTGAACAAAATGAAAAAAACCTAACAATTTTAATATAAAGCACATAAAACCTCAGGTATGAATAAAGTGATCAGTTCATCCCAGTTATCATCTATCCCAGGACTTTCCTGATTTTAAAACTGAAAATCTCAGGTCTCAGGAATTAGTTCCGTCCCAGGCAAACTGAGACAGATGGTCACCCTGAGAACTAAGAAGGAAAAAGAGAAACACTTCGAGCAAAGACACAGGTACCTTGAGTGGTAAGTCAACCACCCAAACGGGGAGCTCTGTGAGCCTGAGAGAGGCTTCACCTCGTGGCATCACAGAAGGGAAGCACTGCCACTACTACAAAAAATAACCACTTGTCATTTTAATTCTCTTGAACCTGAATGCGCTCTGATTATCCGAAATGCAACACTGGTACACTCAGGCTTAATACTTGCCAAGCTCTTTTGGTTGATGTGGCATTTTGACACTTAGAGCCAACTTATAAGGCTCCAGATTCAGAAAGATATAGCAGGAAATGAAAACAAATAAACAAAAAACTACGTAAAGAGACACAGATAACGATTACAAAGTAGAACATAAATGTGGTATACACCTCTCTCCTCATGTTACTTCTCTTAATGAAGAGACCCTTAACTCCCTGGGGAATGTAGAAATAATAAGATCTTTTTCAGTAAAGGGAAGATCAAATTTGGAGGGAAAAAACATAGTGTGACAAGACGGAAAATAAGGCGTGAAAAAAATCTGGATGGGAAAATGGGCTAAAGGTAAGGATTACTGAGTAGGTATCAGTGTGTACTTTGTTTTGCTCTGAATACCCTTTTTAAAAAAATGATGAATAAAAATGAGAAATAAAGCTGTGTTGCTGAGCACAATGTGGTGGTTAAGGATGTGACCTCTGGAGCCAGGCTGCTTAAATTGGAATCCTAGTTCTCCAATTTACCAGCTGCAGGACTTTGAGCAAATTACCGTGAGTTAAATACCAGGAACTACTCATAGGGTTGGTGGGAAGATTAAATTTACGTGACGGGCTTACAACAGTGGCTGGCACATTATGAGGGTTCAGCAAATGTTAGAAAACAATAGTACCAATAAGAACAGCTTTTATTTTTATAAAATAGTATCTTGAAAAAGGCTATCAGTTTCTCTCTTTTAGTTACGTCTGCATATGAGAAGCTAGTTGTAAGATTTTTCTCATACACTGCACTAGTTGGAGCACTTTAAATAAAAATGATGCAAGAAAAAATTAACACCTGGAGTTCCACATGCTAATGAAGAGAAAACATGCCTCCAGCTAGGCTGCCTTTGGTCATAAATCACCCAAACTTTGGAAACCAATCAAGGCTCTCCATGACTTGAGCTCAAGTACTTAACATCTCTGTTTCCTGATCTGTCGAATGAGTTTAATACCCACTTTATGGAACTTTTCTGAGAATTAAAGGAGCTAAAGTATATCAAGTGAGCACTGATGCGCCTCGAACCGAGTAGGTGCTCTAGAAACGTTATTTGGCATTAATGTAATTAGCAAGAGATTCCCATCTGGGCCTACAGCCCCCTTTCCCCATCCCACGAAGTGGATCCCACTGCTTCATCCTTTCACAGTTACCGTGCCCCAAAGTAGGTTACAAAGAGTGGATGCTCCGTCTCTCTTTTCTAATCCAGAGATTTAAACCTAAAGAGCTTGTCTAAAATTTAAAGGACAAAAAAGAACGCTTCAATTGTGCACCAAAACACTAACCTAATTCACATCTACTCCCATTATGGTGCTCACTCCTTTCGTGAACAAGTTAAGCTGAGATGATAAATAGGTTCCCTCTCACACGCCAACTCTGACAGAGTACAGACAATTCCTGAAACGCAGTGCTACAGAAGACTGTGAAGTGGTGCTCGGCACACGGAGCAACAGGTGACGGAAGAGGTGAAGTCACTGACCAAGTGCACCACCGGCACCAGCAGAGAGGAAAGGGTGGAATGTGCGCACAGGAAAGACAGAGGAAAAGGGGCACAGCGTGCCTGTGTGCACGTTTCTGACCCGAAACCTAACATTTTTAGATGCGATTAATAAGGTGCCAGGCACTGTGCCAGGGGTTCGCCATGACCAACTCCTTTAATCCTCACAACCACCCTGCAAAGGAAGCTAATATCACCTTCCTCATTTTACAGGGAGAGAATGATGGAGTCCGAGGAACCCAGGGATCTCGGCTCCAGGGTCGTCTTTAACCAATAGTCTGTCTCTTAGAAGAAACTAATGCAACCCCTCAAGCTGGGGAACATTTCCAGGATGCAGGTTGCACTCAAAAAGAAGGCATTCAGACTGACTGAATTAAAACATTATCTACATATATTACCTAAAAACATCGAATTTATAGTGAGATCTCTGCGTTCAGCATCTTTCTGCCAGTCAGTTGTGAATTCGACCTCAGCATGTCTTCCATCAGTGGCAACGTCAATCCGTAGTGTAGTAATTTCAAAATTTTCTTCATGAAGCTGGAAGTAAATATGAGTTTCTTTAAAATTCGTTTTTAGTATCACTGGATGAATTGAAAATAACATGTCAGTCCTGACAGGTATCTTCTTTCTTTTTACAGTCAACTAGTGCACATAAACCTTGAGACAGGAAGACACCCATAGTATTCAAAGCTAAGATCCAAAGAATATTTTTAAGAAATAATAAACCCATCTTAATTTAAAAAGATGAGTCTGATATAACAAAAATGGCATGTCTGACAAATCATGTGGCAGAAGGGAAGAGCCCTTAAAAAAAAGAGTATATTCTGGTTCTTCAATTTCAATCCAGGCTACTCTTTGAAATATTTTTTAACAGCTCCAGTTTGCAAAGAGTTGCATATCAGTTTACAGAATATATACCACTGAGCAAAGGACTGACAGAGGAAGAAATACAGGTACCACATCCTGCAGCCCCTTTACCGGTAATCATCAATGAGGTTAAAATACAGTGCCACATACATCTTGGGAAGAGAGATTGCCTCCAGCTGGGAAAAGCTGGGTAGCCTCACGTCAGAGGGACATGTGGTCTTAGCCTTGAAAAATAACTAGGATACGTACATGCAGATGTGGGAAGAAGAACATTCAGACGAAGAGAAAAGAGGACCAAAGGCACGATGGAGAGGGAAGAGGGACACGTGTAAGAGAAAGCACACTGGACGAATAGCATATCAGCATGTACGGGAAGACAGCAAAGGGCGCGCGCGACATGCCAAGCAGGAGTTTGGAATCTCTTCGTTAGGAACTGAAAGTCATTAATGATCAGTACAAGTCTGTTCTAGAATTCTTCTCAACCTCATGCATATTGTTCTCTACAAACAAACTAGTTCTCACTACAGAATTCCAGAATCAGGAATTTGAGGCACAAGTTATCCCAAAGAAAAGGGTATGAAATATGAAGACTGTTGAAAATCCGTGTAAGAAAAAATCAGACCTCCGGAGTGACTCCCTCACCCAAGCAGAGAAACAGATTAACCAGAAAGGCTGACCCCCAAATAATCAGAACTTGGGGCACCAGACACATGACCATGGGAGGTGACGCACCACAATGAAAATAACATGAAGAAAAACCAACACGACCCCTATCCCTTTCCCCACTTGGTTTTCAAAATGCTAACAAGCAGGCTTATGCTAACCTGGGTAACACTGGAGGATTCCTCTGACTGTCTCCTAATGAAAAGTCCTCCTGATAGTGACAGTGGTGGTCCCATAATTAACTGGCTGACGCTTCCCACACAGAACTACAGTAAAGTGCTCAGGTCATTCTGCACACACTAGATCACCCAAACATAAAGAGAGACCGAAAAATACCCACACCGAAGGAAAGCCGACAGCAAAGACAGAACAAGCTCAGAGGAAATAAAGACACTCACTGTCAAAGTACCTAAAATTGATGCCCTAAGGGAAATAAGAGAAGATACTGCATCTGAAACAAGAACAGGAAGCTTTCAAAAATACTGTCAGAAAGCCCTCTTGAAAATTTAGAAGACAGCAAAAGTTGCCAATACAATAGGAAAACTGGATGATCAAGTTAAGGCAATCTCAAAGTAAAATAAAACAAATGAGAATATAAAATAAGAGACAAAAGATAAAACTAGGAGATGAGTCCCTGTGGTCCAACGTCCAACATCATGGGATTTTCCAAAGGGAAAGACATTCAACAAAGGGGATGACATCATGCGGGGAACACAAGGGGGCCACCCTAAGTGCCCTACACAACGTATGAAAAAAATAAATCCGAGCCAAGGCACGTCATCTTGAAATTAAAAACACCAGAGATAAAGAGATCAGAAAGGCTTCCAAGAGGGGAAAAAAATAATAACCATCAGGTCTCAAACAAAGGAGAGATCCGAATGAGCTCAGACTTCTCAGTGGCAGCACTGGAAGGTAGAAAAACAAAGCCTTTACATTTCTGCCTGAAAATAATTCCCAGCCTTGAATTCCACAGCCAACCAAACTATCAGATCGGTGTGAAGGTAAAATAAAAACATTTCACACGTGTAAAGCTCTCTCAGGTTGCCAAAATGAGGACATAATCCAGGAAAGACTACCGCGCGATCAGGAACCAGGAGGTCTGGTACGTAAGAAGGCCAAGGAAGCTCCCAAGATCTGGTGCGGGGAAATCCCAGGACGGGAGTGGGGAGCCGGCCTAGGACGCACAGATGGGAGAAGACAGACTGCGGCCGGTGAGCTGGCTCCAGAAAAAGGAACTGAAACTTGACGTGGTGAAAGCCACCGGGGGGGGGGGGGGGGGGGGGGGGGGGGGGGGGGGGGGGGACTGCACAGCACAGGATGAATGAATGAGCAGCACGCGAGAGCTGTGTCACAGAACCACGCCGTTAACTGCAGGGAAAACCCAAAGCACGGAACACGAGAAATGTAGTCGAAACACACTGCACGATCCAGCCATAAACAACAGTTATGAACTAATTTAACCAAAAATTGTGGCATGTGTGTACTGAGAAGATGAGGGAAAGGGCATCGTATGTGCTTGCTGTTGAGGAGGGTGTGATAAGAAGGCTGAATCATCTTCCCTGCAGGAAGTCAACAAGCAACATCTTAAGACTGGAAATTAAAAACGAAAATGAAACACTGGAGTGTGGAAAGGTCTTTTTTAGAAATGTGGAGGGCAAAAAAAAAAGTAACTACTACAAAAAAAGAAGGGCCTTCAGCAAAGGAGAGTGCAGGATTTAATAGGGGACAGAGGAGACTGACTTTTCTTTTTTTTAACTAGGCTTTTTGTTACTTGCTTTTTAAAAACTGGAAATGATCTATAACAATTCTTTAACTTACCAAAAAAGGCAATGCAGTTCCTGTCAAACTTTTCACTCACCCTGGCAGTGATCGTCCCGTGCTTTTCTCCTTTGTTGTTGATCATACGAATGCCGACCGACTGAAACAGCTCCTTCATTTGAGCAGGGGTAGCGGTGGTGGCAAAATCCACATCCTGCGGCTTTACTCCGCTTAATAAATCCCTCACTGCTCCTCCTGCTATTCTTAATTCATGATTTTCTTTGACAAATAACTCTGAGGTGAAAAAAGAACGTTTTCTCTTTCAGTGTGTTTCTTTTAAGCGCAGAAGTACAAGCTTTCCCATCTACTTGGGACAGCAGAGATTACCGGAACTCAGCCTTTTTACATAAAAATTAGGAGAACAAGGCCCACAGCAATGAAGCGACCTGCCTACAGCAGAATGCCTCTAACAAACATGAGAAGCAGGGAACGTGGAGACTTTCTTTTAGGTTGATTCGGAAGATCATTTAGAATTCCACAGTGCTTCAAGGTCATCAAGGTAAATCTGAATTAGTACTAAAAAGTAAAGTGAATAATTCCGCTCTCCCTCTCCGGCTTTACGTGCATACTTTAGGAACGTGGAGTGTTCTTGCACCTATTTCTCTCTGTGTGTTGTGCTGAGGCAACATATTCACGCAGGAAGCCATCAAACATTAGTCTATCGCACCACACACGATAAACGTTATAGCTAAGAACCCTTCAAGAAATAATCGACATCTGATGTCTGAAAGCAGCTCAGAGCTCTTCTATGGAGAAGCCATATGACACTGGGGCCACCGTGAGGACCTGAGTCCAGGACACCCAAAGCAGGCAGAGGACAAGGCCGAGTCCACCACGACCACCCATGTGACTAAGGGACACCGCAGGGACCCAGTGAGCATGACGTCCAGGACCCGGCCTGACACCACCACCCAAGCCCTTGGTGTTGCTATGAGCTGGACGTACACAATGAGGCCCAGGTGTCCTCCTGTGAACATAACCGTGGCAGAGAACATCCACAGCAGACAAGGCCACCCTGTGACCAGGATCAAGACAACTTGTCATCATGTCTGAACACAGATGAGACACAAACACTGTCCAGACAGCACCCTGTAACAGTTCATACGTGTGATACTCCTAGTTCCCAGTCAGCGTTAGCCTCACACTGTGTTCCCACCTTCCAGGTAAGAATCATTAAGACAATCACAGGTTAACCCCTGCTTCCTGACACCACCTGACGCACAGCAAAGCCCCGCTTCTTCAACTTGCCCCCAAAACATGTGATTCAAGCTCAAAAACTACAAGACGTCCTTTCTACACCCCTGTTACTCAGAGGCCCCAAGGTTCCCC
Source organism: Platanista minor (assembly GCA_004363435.1). Lineage (NCBI taxonomy): Eukaryota > Metazoa > Chordata > Mammalia > Artiodactyla > Platanistidae > Platanista > Platanista minor. The sequence goes on along the minus strand of RJWK010004149.1, from coordinate 5,836 downwards.
ATGGTCAGGGCTCCCCGTCTCGGCGAGGGGCGTTCCTGCTGGTCTTTGGCAGGGGGGCGCTGACCTGAGCGCTCCGCTAAACGCATCAGAGCTCTAGCAACACTAATCACGGCTCAAAACGTCATCCTCCATCCCCACGCCAGTCTCTGTGCTCTCTGTCATCCTCCTCCTCTACCTGTTCTGCCCAGACCTTCCAGCTGCAGACCTCTGCAGACTCCCTAAAACGATCTGCTAACAAATAACAATGGTTCCCTCCCTCTGCCTTCTTGCCTTAACTAAAGGCTCTCCCACAGGGTTACCACTTCCGTGAGCCCCCTCCCAGAGGAAGTGTGCAAACTCCTTTAACTCCACATTTCAAGTCCCAATGAGTCCTTAAGATGAGGTCCATGGCCCCTTAAAATAAAATATAAAAATCAGCCGTTAGTCCAAAGTTTTCCTGAGACTTAGAGAGGTAAGGTAAAAAAAACAAGAGTTTCCTGAAATAGTACTATAACCCTTACTACACATACCATGCAATCTAGTCGATTCTTTATCTCTTTTCCTCTGTTTTTTAATGCTGGTCATGGCCACTAAGTTGACTTTATGACCCACTAACCAGTCACACAGTGGGGAACACACACTGACCCAGCTCACCCTTACTCAACTCATGCGATTCAGTTTAGGAAGCCTCTCCTCGTGGTGGAGTAAAGTGAATTCCACCTAAGCTACGAGAGCAGCCTATCTTTAGTTACATTAAAATTACCTGTTTAGGGCTTCCCTGGTGGCGCAGTGGTTGCGAGTCTGCCTGCCGATGCAGGGGACGCGGGTTCGCGCCCCGGTCCGGGAAGATCCCACGTGCCGCGGAGCGGCTGGGCCCGTGAGCCGTGGCCGCTGAGCCTGCGCGTCCGGAGCCTGGGCTCCGCAACGGGAGAGGCCACAGCAAGCGAGAGGCCCGCGTACCGCAAAAAAAAAAAAAAAAAAAAAATACCTGTTTGTGTCTTTGTCTCCCTACTTCTCAGAGTAGAAAACCTATCTCACTGAACTTTATACCTAACTGGCTCAGGATGGAACTGAACTGTGATACACAAGCTTAAGAAAAAGAAAGAAAAGAAAAGAAAAAAAAGGGATCGCTTCACCGAAAAGTGTACTTTTTAAAAAGCTTTTCTTCCTTCAACTTAAGAGAGTACATAAGAAACTGTCGGAATGCAAACAATGGGCAAGTTTTACTTTCATTCGAATCTACTTTCAGAGGACGAAGGTCAAGACTGAACACAAAGAGAGCCACTGTTTTGAGATTCTCAAGCTGCGGCTACTAAAACTGTAAGTTCAAAGTCACCCAGTGTACTAACTACATTACAGAAAAAAATGTTCCAGAACTCGAAATAATCTATTCATCATTTTGATTAGCCCTATGGAAATGGATAACTATGTCCAAAAATTCTCACAATCCTAACATTTTGATAGAAATGAGAACGGCACATAAAGGCATATGTACGTGCCTGTGAGAAACAGCAGTCATAAAAACTGCAAGAAAGGCACGATTTTATACTGACCCAAAACAGTAAGGATTATCCAGCTTAAAGAGGCTCCTTTTTCCCCTCAGTTACTGACACCTTCAATCTTACAGAAACAAGGACACATTCCACATTCCAACAAACTTTGTAAACTACATACATACTCAAGTGAACGTAACACCTCATACAATTAAATTTAATTGTAAAGTCAAGCTTAAGACTCATGAAATGCAGGATCTCATCATTCCAAATGGTCTTAATTTGTGTCAGCTGCCACATCTGAGAGCAAGCTATTATTAATCAGTCTGAAGAGCAACCAAAAGACCATGACATTAATTTGTCAGAAAACTTATAACCGTCTTCTGTCTTCTAAATTTTATTTTAATTTTCAGTCAAATTTTCATTAACTGCTTCACTTTACAATTTTGAGTTTTGAGTGTTGGAGGCTGGAGAGCGGGCAGGAAGTGTTAGTAAAAAGACCACTACACGGCACGACCATTACTACCAGAAAACAAAACTATCTGTTCCTTAGCGTTTCTAGGAACTCCCAAACTTCAAGAGTGATCAGCTGTTCCAACTGTCCCAAATGTTAATACGACTTGGTGACATCACATACCTAAGCAGCAGTGGATAGCTAACCATGGAGCACTATCTCCCAGCAACCCTGCCTTGTCCACTAACCGTGTAACTTATGCAAAAAGCACTAGGTTTGGAACTTCAGTCTCAAGTACACAATGAAGAAATAATTTTATATGCCACTGGTATTATATGGCTGTCCTTAAGCAAGAGGAAACATGAATTACATGACATAAACTGACATTATAAAACGCTGTATTATGGAGCATAATACATTGTCCTAATCTCCCAAATTCTTGCACGCTGGGAACTAATTTTACATTTGGCAAAACAGCTATCATGATTTAAGAACTGGTACAGTATGAAACTGCACAGCATCACGGTACAACAGCCATCTTTTTTTTCCCTTGTGTGTTTTTGTGCATTGTTTTCATACAGAACATTATAACTTACCAGGATACTCAAGTCTTTAGAAAGTAGCAAAAATCAAATCAAACTAATTAGTTGATTTTCTAACCATTGGGCACTGCACTAAAAGATTCCATTCTTGCCAGTTCCACTACAACCTAGAAAAACGCAATCTTAGAAGATGCCCACGCTCCCACTTGCCAGTCTTTCGAGGACCAGACCATTGGGCAAATACTACCACTCTCTTACCATACTATTCCGTCTCTAACTTCCTTAGGACTTCACCTCTCAAGGTGGAGAAAACTCAGCTCTTGAAGTCAGGGTTAGTAAGCCAAATGCAACTGTTAAAATAAAAAATGTTCAAGGACCTCCAGTAATCAATATCCACAGCCTTGTTTCCAAAAGAAAAATGCAGAAGGATGTAAGATAGGCCCCCAAGAGTTAATTCCCTACATCCAATCATTTGGCCCTTACAATGGAAGATGGGAAGAGTGGGAGCTGGGAAAGGCATGTAAAGAAAGAACAAGCTAGGATTCAACTCAAAGTTGAAGCTTCTAGGCATGAGCCATACAAACAGTAGCCACACGTGGTTCTTGAGCACTATGAAATGCAGCGAGTCTGAATTAAGATGGTGTGTACCTGCTAAGGACCAGATTTCAAAGATTTACAAGCAAGAGGAATTATCTCACTCATAATTTTTACAAAAATTTGACATTAAAATAATGGTATCTTAGATATACTGAATTAAATAAGTTGACTACTAAAAATAGTTATTAAAATTCATTTCACCCGTTTCTCTATTTTTTTTTAACGCGGTTACCAGAACAGTTTATGTAGCATATGTGACTCACTTCTATGCGACAGTGAGTTTCTAGCATTTTTCACTCTAATTAAAAATCACAGCGAAGCATCTGCTTTAGGCCCTCCACTTCAAGACTATGTGAAGAACCTATAAAAATCAACAAGCTCTGGACCATTTACCTCTGACATACACCTAAAAAAAAATCACCTTATTTCAAGAACAGGAAAGTAGCTTTGTCAATAAGCTAATGCAAGGAAAGTCATTTTAAAGCAATGGTTCCTCCACCTTCTGGTCACGAGAATTAAGAGAGTAGACTTTTTATCAAAAGTTATAAATGCCCGTATGCTCCCTAGAGATTCCGACTCCAGGTCAGTAGGGCAGGAGTGGGACCCCAGCACCTGTACGTTATAAAAAGCTCCCCAGGTGAATCTAATGGACAGCCAGGGTGGCAAACCAACAGTTAAGGTCGTGTTTCTACATCCATACACCTTAATATATTTCTGAAGGTGTGAGTAAGATACCATAGGCTTTGAAATGCAGCTGTGTGCACTGCCAACAGCAGTAGCTGATACTGAGAACCAACATAAGAAATGATAGAACTGCGGCAAGCAAGATGAAGCTGCTGTAATCCGGCACTTCGCTCAAGTTGTTTCCTGTGTTCCCTCCAGGTAAGTTTTGCATGTGCACAAATGGACGTAACTCCCACTTCCTTCTACCTTCGGTTGTTTCACAAAGCACTTACACCTGGGACAAATATAGCTTAGTGGTTACAAGCTGGGTTCTCAAATCAGACTGCACAAGTTCAAAACGCAGCTCTCCACTTATTAGCTATAAGAACGGTGGAAAAGCATTTCACATTCCTCAGCCTCTGTTTCTTCAACCATAAAACAAGAGGAAAAAGTACCTACTGCTTAAGTTAGTACGCCCAATTCTGTGATGCATATAAAGTACCTGGGGTGACATACAAAAAGCCATGCTTTTTAACTGCAATCATTATTTGCCTTTTCTCATGATTTGGCTATAGTTTTGGATTACCTGTGCGTGGTCAACCCTGCTTTCATGAGCTTAACAACAACAAAAAACCACGAATGTCGGCTAAAAAATGTTAACCCTCTCCCTCTCCATTTTTACAGGATTCCAGAGCAAGAAGAGACATCCTAATCTCTCACCTGTCAGACTCTTCAAGCCTTCTGTGAAAAGGGACTTGAACTCTGGAGATTGCAACTTCATTGTAAACAGAGAGTGCTTCAGAAGGCACAGTCTACTCCAGCTGCAGCTCAGCAACTGCCTGCGCCAGGGACCCAGGCACCTCAGCATATGGAGAGAAAGTCACCAACCACACATCTACAAGACAGGTAAGCATGTCCAACAATGAAACTTCCGAGTGAAGGACGACAAAGGGATATTCTGCGATTTTACTTATCAACAGAGAGCGACACATTCATTTCCTGTTCAGATGAAAAACTGAAAAAAGCGACAATGGGAAGGAGAATTACAGCTGGAACTACGCTCGTCGTTATCGGGTCTTGCACTCATGAAGCACATACTACTGATACGACACCCGCATGTGTCTTTTACTGTTGGGGTGCTCTCCCGGGAGGTGGTTTAAAGCGTGAGGGCTGCCGAGAACAGGGATTCTAGAAAATGTAACTCAAAGACTTGCAGGAATACTTGGTCTCCTCCAGAATAAGTCACGGTCACGTACTTGCCCACACGCACCTGAGACTTATCACCCAGGGATATTTCCTAGGAGCTATAAAATAAGGCATTTCCCCAGGACCGGTCCTTGCTGCCCGCTTCTTCCTCATTCACCATCCGCCCCTCCCATCACGTCTCCTGAATCCCACCCACCCACACCCCGCCTTCCGTCCTCCGTCATCCCACCCCGCTTTCCACATAAGGTGGGCCTCCGTGAGGCAACAACAGAGTTCAAGTGACCCCCGACGGAAACCACTAGAAAAGAACCATTCCTTTACTTGGAAAGCAGGTTTCAAAGAGCGGCGCTTCCCACTAGGAGGCGAACTCCCCTCATCCAGACCACTGGGGAGGACAAACACCGCGCTTCCTTCCACCTCCGATTCAACTCAGAAAAACCTAGGGCGGGGGCGGGGGGGGGACCCAGGCCCTGAAACGGCGTGTCCCGCCCCTCCCACGACAGGTGCTGGACAGAAAAGGGAGACCCTCAGGGACCCGGCCGCGAGGAAGGGAAAGCGCCCGGGGGAAGCCCGATGAATAAGCCCGCGGTCAGCGAGACGTGGCCCCGCGACCTCCACGTCGGGCTCCGTCCCCTAGCGCGGAAGAGGGCTCTCACCGCCCCCGGCACTCGCCTTGCCCAAGACCCGGCCCGCGCGAGAGCCCGCAGGCAGCTCGCGTCGTCGCCGCCGCTCCCCCTCCCAGCGGCGCGTACCCGCAGATACCCCGCGCGCCCGCTCACCGGCCCCGCTGCGCCGCGCGCACTTCCCGGCGGCAGGCGAGGGGACGTCACTGACGCGCGCCGGTCGACGGCGAATGGGAAGTCGCAGCAGGGCGTGGGCGGGGCCCGCGCAGGCTCTCCCCG
>RJWK010004148.1:41722-60882 GCA_004363435.1 Platanista minor | reverse complement strand
GGCGGGCGTCTACTGAATCTGCCATCCAGGGTCCAGCTAGGGTGGGGAGAGGGTCCCGGAGGTAGGCAGGGGGCAACTCTGATGCCCCACCTCCCCCGGGGTTGAGGGAGGGCAGGGCCCTGGGGTTCCGGTCACTGTTCGGAGCTGGAGCAACCAGCCGCATCCCTCACTTTTTTTTTTTTTTTTTTTTTTTTTGCGGTACGCGGGCCTCTCACTGCTGTGGCCTCTCCCGCTGCGGAGCACAGGCTCCGGACGCGCAGGCTCAGCGGCCACGGCTCACGAGCCCAGCCGCTCCGCGACACGTGGGATCCTCCCGGACCGGGGCACGAACCCGCGTCCCCTGCATCGGCAGGCGGACTCTCAACCACTGCACCACCAGGGAAGCCCCCACATCCCTTACTTTTGACCTTTCCACAGTTGGGAGGATTCAGTGAATGTGGGGGGGAGGGGAGGAGGGCCCCGCCACCCCTCCTCGCTGCCCAGCTCCAGGGGCAGCACGGGGACGCAGGGCCCTCCCCCGGACTGCCCACACCGCTTTGTGGAGCTGGTGACCCCAGGGCGCCCCACCTGCCTCCAACCCTGGCCTTGACCCAGCAGCCGGCCTCACACCCCCTTCACCGAGCCCATAAACCGTAGATGGTTTTCCTCTCATCTGTGATAAATGATTAACCACAGGTGTGGACCTGCCGGCCAGGTGCCAGCAGGAGGGGTTGGGGGCAGTCTGCATGTCCCGCGTCCCAAGCTTGTGAAGCCGTGACCCCTGTGGTGCCCAGAGGCCATCGGCTGAGGGATGTGACAGGGCTCGCCTGCCCAGGGGCCGCCGGGAGCTCCCCAACCTGCAGCCCACGTGGGACAGAAAGCACCCAGGTCCTCGGCCACCCCAGGCGACGGGGACAGGCAGCGACAGGGCTGGACAATTACTGGGCCCTTTTCCTCCTCTTGGGACGTTTATTTTTCCCAACAGGAGTTCTTTTTCTTCCGTTTTCTCCCCCTTCCTGAGGTCTGGAGGTCTTCTTTATGCACAGATATGTTATTTTGAAGCACTTTGCATTGTTCTGAGTTTTCAAAGTCACGGCCAGGAGCCAGAGACAACGTATTTTTCTGGCTATGACAGTAACAGTAAATCCTGGTCACTAAAGTATGTTTGGAAGATAAGAAAGCACGCAGAGAGAAAAAATTTGAGTCTGTGTTGCTGTGTAGAGAGCAGGACTGTGAGTGTTTTGGCCTATTTCTCTTCAGTTTAAAATAACATACACACTTGAACAAAACTAGTGCATGGCTCTGAAACCTGGTCTTGCACTTAATGCTCTATTCTGTGTGCCCGTGGCATCCCTTCACATTCCTGGTGGCCGTGGGGCATCCCGTCCATAACCAGAGGCTCCTACCCGCCCCTCCAGCAGCCCGTCCTCACCCACAAGGCACGCCTGCCTGGGAGACCCCTGCCTTTCGCAGACACTCCCCCCGGCTTTGGGAGTGGGGGGCTGCATCGCACGTGGCAAGTCCGAGGTCTGCCTGGGGTTTGGACTTGAACCTGATGGAGAGACGGGGTACTTCAGCTCAGAAGAGAAAGCCTGGTGCCCTCTGACCTTCCCAGTCCCAGGGACCCCCCAGGGTGCATGTGGTTTAGGGACCATTCACACTCAGCTGGGGGTCCACTCACGGTCCCCACTGGACAGAGGGGAAGCTGAGGCTCAGAGAGGGCACGTGTGGACAGCAGGGGTCAAAGTCTGCGGGTCAGGCAGGGAGACCCCAGGGGCCCGAGGTGCCAGCAGGGTGCTGGCTGGCGCGGGGACCCAGCAGGTCCCCTGCCCTGGAGTGCTCACCGCCCGGGTTCCGTGCCGCACTCGAGGCCGTCAGGGGCCGCTTGACCCCGTCCTCCCTGTTCCCCAGGACACCCTGAGATGGGACAGCCCTGGGGGCCCCATGACACCTGCCATGTCCTTGCAAGAGGGGCCGTTCCACCCAAGGAGAGGCGGCCAGGCAGGCCCCACCCGCCACCCACCCAGCACGGCCTCAGCACCCTCGCCGCCCACTCTCCATGCGGGCACCACCGCCAGCTTCAGCCCACGGGGCCTCGCTCCCAGGGGGAGGCAGCTCCAGCCCCACCTACGCCTGCCACCCACGTCCCTGCATGGAATGCGCTTCTCCGACACCCCTGACTTGAGTCAGTTGGACACCAGTGTGGCTGGAAGAGAGTGCGCCGTGGAGCAGAGGCCTGGGTGCCTCTCGCCAACGCCAGGCCCCCGGACCCGGGGTCCCGGCACGGTCTGACACCAGCACCAGGGCCACCTCGCAACTGGGATCCTCACGCCGTGGGGAACCCGGCCAGGCCAGGAAAGGGTGGCAGGGACGGAAAGCACTGTTCCTCACCGGGAGCCTGGGCCCGGCACCGCAAAGGAGGGCCCAAGCTCTGGTGGCAGAGAAGCCCCGGGAGCCCCGGCCTGACGAGCACGGCCTCAAGTGGAAGCCTGCGTGGGGCCCTTCTGTGCAGTTCAGGAAGGCCCACCGGCAATCTTCCCCGCCCGCCCGCCCACCCACCTGCCCCCGCACTGAGCCGGCTCCGTCCTGTGCAGCCACCCTGAGCCCTGCCTGGCCTGCTGCCCGTGTCCTCCAACCCCAGCACCTGGGTCAGGCAGGGGCCAGCCGCCAACGCTCCAGCTGCCCGTGTCCTTCTGCTGCAGGGAGGGGGACCCCTTCCAGGGCCCGAGAGTGGACTCTTGTCTAACACTCGGAAATGAAATGTCCGAGGAGACAGACGTGCTGACAAAGCAAGAGACTCTATTGGGAAGGGGCGCCCCAGGGGAGAGCAGGAGGGTGAGGGGACCCAGGAGGACTGCTCTGCCGCGTGGCTCGCGGGTCGGGTTTTACGGTGATGGGGTTAGTTTCCGGGTTGCCTCTGGTCGGTCATCTTGCTTGGCCCATAGTCTGACTCAGGGTCCTTCCTTGGTGGCGTGCGCATCTCTCACTCGGGATGGACTCCAGCGAGAAGGACTCTGGGAGGCCGACCGTCTCCTCCCTCTTCCAGCCCCCCCCCGAATCCTCCCGGTGAGTTTTGGCAGTGGCGGTAGCACTGTGTCCCTTCTGGGGACCTCCTGTTGTGAGAGAACTCAGGCGAGCGGCCTGGTCAGTGGTTCCCTATCACTTCCTCATCGGGCCGTGCAGCCTCTAGGTGGCAGCCCTGCGGAGCCCTTTGTAGGCCGAGGGGAGACTTCCTGGCCCACAGCATCGTCCCTGTGGTGGGGTTTCCCCCAGGCTCAGCCCCTCCCTGCAGGAGGCTCACCTGCGCCTCCCCTCCATGCCTGCCTGCCCACTGTTCGCTGGGTCTGCTTTCCTTTTCCTTTGATTTTGTGTCTCTAGCATATTCCTCCAGAACATCATGGACCGAATGGTGTCCCCCCCAGATTCATAGGTTGAACCCCAATGTGGTGGTGTTAGGAGATGGGCCTTTGGAGGGTAATTCGGGTTAGCTGAGGTCCACACGATGGCATTAGCACCCTTCCAAGAAGAGACACCAGAGGGCTCCAGCTCTCTGTCTGTCTGTCTGTCCTTTGTGTGAGGACACGGCAAAAAGGTAGCCGCCCGCCTGCAAGCCGAGAAGAGGGTTCTCCCAGGAAACAACCCTGATGGCCTTGGCCTTGACCTCGGACTCCCAGTCCCCAAATGTGAGAAATAAATGTCTGTCTTCTAAGCCTCCAGGGCTGCGGGCCTCTCCTGGCAGTCGGCAGACTGATGTGAGTCTGGTGCCCAGCTGTCGTCTTGACTTATTTCTGCCTCTGCCACACGCTTCCGTCACCTAAGCGAGCTGTGCGCCCCCTTCCAGGCGGCTGAACTCCTACGCCCACGGAGGGGCCAGCTGGGCTCTGAGCCGTAGGCCTGCCCCCTCTCGTGGTGCAATCCCCACCCCCGAGCCCCTTGGCCGGGCTGACATTGCTGACGTGCAGCACAGCCCTGGAGGGCTGCCCTGTGCTGATGCGCTCAGGCACAGACGGCAAAGAAAAGTGGAGCAAAATGGTTAGGAAGGGATGTGTTTCTAACGTAACTCATTCTAAGTATTTGTAATTAATTTTTTGCTAATGACGGTAACACCCCGCTCACAAAATTCCTGAAAATTTAAGGGCAGGCTCTTGGGAGCCGCTTGGTGTTTCTGTTTCCCGCGGAGGCTGAATCCCCAGCCCTGGGGCGCGGGCGGCAACAGCCCCCCTCCGTCACCATCGCCCAAGCTCTAGCCCTGGGAGTCTTCCAGCACCTTCCCAGCCTCCCTTGGCGCAGTGGCGGTCCCAGCTGGGGGGGCACAGGTGTCCGCAGGGCCCTCTGGCCCCAGGGGCCTTGCCCTGTTGTGTCCCGGCAGCTTTCCTGGGTGAAAACAAGCACAGGCTGCTCTTCTGGTCTCTCGGGGTCCCTGGGGTGGCCTGGCTCTGGGCTCTCCTGCAGCTGTTCCTGGGCCAGGCTTCTCCGAGCCAGTTTCCCAGCACTGATGGCTTGGCTTTGGGATCAGTGTCCCCACCATGGCCACCTCCCGAGCAGAGGGAGGGAGGTGGGGAAGCCCGGCCTTTCCTGCCCCGAGGGGGTGGCCCTCCCACGGGGAAGAGCACTGCACTGGGCTGGGACACGGAAAGTCCAGGCTGACACACTTGACCGGCCAGAGGTGACTTGAGACCACTCTCTGGGGGGAGGGCATGGTGACCCAGGGTCCAGCCGGGGCTGCACCCGGGCCACAGCAGCACGTGGTGGTGGGAGAGCTGCCGGCTCTCCCGGGTCCCTGCCTGGGGTCCCCTGTCCGGGAGACACCGACTCAGGCCCCTCGGGCTCCCGACGCCTACCCCTGGGCCCTGCCTCTCAGCTTCCCCTGCAGACCCCAGCAGGGAGTGCCCACTGGTTCCTCCCAGCCCCACCCAGGCAGCAAACCCAAGGGTGCAGGAGCCCCGACTTCACACCCCTGTGCACTGTTGGGGGTTTCAGCCTTGTCTCTGTGGCGTGGCTCTCCTCCCCTGGGGCCCTGCCCCACCCTGCCCAGGCTGGGCTGGCCGGGCATTGCCTGCTTCCAGGGCCAATGCAGACATCCCAGGACCGAGACCCAGGCCACCGCTTTCAGATTCCAATCCATTTCTGGACTACAGAAATTCCTGTCACATCTTCGAGTCCAGCCGTTTCTCCTCCCTCTGTATCTGTCTCTCTCTGTCTCGCCGCCTCTGTCTCTCTCCCCCAGGTGTTCAGAAATACTCTGGCGGGGGGCCACATCCTGGACCAGCTGCCTGAGGATTGAAGATTCTCGGGAGGCCCTGCTGTGAACACGGGGGCTGCTGTCAGGGGAGCAGCATCAGGACAGCGAGGTGTGGGGTGGCTGCAAGGAGGGCACGGGGGCCCTGGACTAAACACGGGGGCAGCCACCAGTGGGCCGGCCCCTCCCCAGTTCTTAGGCCTGCATCGCTGTACGGATCTGCTCCCTGGGCAGAAGAGGAGGCTGGACAAAGGGGAGGAGCGCGGCCCGGCCTTCCCAGGCTGTGGGCCCTGATCCCTGAGTCCCAGCTGGGGTTCCCTCGAGTGAGAGAACCCCGTGAGCACCCCCTTCCCAGAGCATGGGGCGGTCACACCCCTGAGGTCTGGCACTGGACAAGGGCCCGTCGTGAGGCTGGTTGTCCCACAGCCAAGTGCACAGGCCCAGGGAGGCCGCTGGTCCGTCCCTGAAGGTGTGGCTCTTCCGACCTGGGGTCCGTGCTCGGGAAAGGCAGGGGCTGGTTCTGTTGGGCGGGTCATCTCAGGTCCTGGGCATCCGGCCTCCCTGGCTTTGAGGCAGCCTCGCTTCCTCTGTCTCCAAACCTTCCCTTTCTCTCAGTTTCTCGGGGCCCCTCATGAGGAGGTCCCTGGGGGGCTGCACCCTCCCCCAGCCCCACTTCTGCATAGCCTCAGGGCAGTGCCACTCAGTTGTGGGCAGGGCTCGCCTGGGTGTTGAGAAGGGGCTGGGCACCCGCTGGGGTGTCCTCAGCACCCCAGGCTCCAGGACTTTCCAAGGGGACATGCTCTGTCCTCCCCCTTTGTGGTGCGTGTGCCGTCTGATAAAGGTGACCTGCACCTCCTTACAAGAAGCCATGGGGCCTGGAGTCCACCTGTGAAGTCCCAGCAGGGGACAGGAGCAGGTGAGATGGGGGGGTGATCAGCAAAGCACAGTCTGGGTCCCTCCACAGAACAAGTGGCCAGATTTCTTCAGCACCTAAATGGCAAAGGGAAAAAGAGACAAGAGACGGATCATAACGTGTGGGCCTTACTGGATCTTGATTTGAACAAACTGTGTGTAGTCACACATCTGAAACCACATATATATAAATGTACTTATATATGAAATTTGAACATTGACTCTATATTTGATATTAAGGAATTATTGTCAATGTAAAAAAAATTTATTTGCAAAAAAAAAAAAATACAGTAACGTGGCCTTTTTTAGTGTACAGTTCTATGAGTTTTACTGCCTGTATGGATTTGCGTAATCTCCAGCACAGTCCCATGGCCCGGAAGCCCCCTCTCACAGCTCCACTGTAGGCGAGGCTGCACCCCAAGCCCTGGAAGCCACTGCTCAGTTCTCCTTCCCTGGTGTTGCGTCCTTGTGCCCATGTCGCCTAAATGGAGCCCTGTACCACGTACGCAGCCTTTTGCAACTGGCTTCCTTGTCTCACAGGATGCCTTTATGGCCCCTCAAGCTGCAGAAGTATCAGTGCTTTGTTCCTTTTTACTGCTCAGTGGTGCTCCGTGGTGGGGATGGACCACAGTCTATGCACTCACCCCGTTGAAGGCCATCTGGGTTGTTTCCAGTTTGGGATGATTATGAATAGACATGCTGTAGACATTTATGTACAGGTTTTATTTTTAATTTATTTTTTAACATCTTTATTGGAGTATGATTGCTTTACAATGGTGTGATAGTTTCTGCTTTATAACAAAGTGAATCAGTTATACATATACATATGTCCCCATATCTCTTCCCTCTTGCGTCTCCCTCCCTCCCACCCTCCCTATCCCACCCATCCAGGTGGTCACAAAGCACCGAGCTGATCTCCCTGTGCTATGCGGCTGCTTCCCACTAGCTCTCTATTTTACATTTGGTAGTGTATATATGTCCATGCCACTCTCTCACTTTGTCACAGCTTACCCTTCCCTCTCCCAATATCCTCAAGTCCATCTTCTAGTAGGTCTGTGTCTTTATTCCTGTCTTGCCCCTAGGTTCTTCGTGAACTTTTTTTTTTTCCTTAGATTCCATATATATGTGTTAGCATATGGTATTTGTTTTTCTCTTTCTGACCTACTTCACTCTGTCTGTCACACTCCAGGTCCATCCACCTCACTATGTACAGGTTTTTGTGTAAAGGTAGGTTTTCATCTCCCCAGGGTAAGTACCCAGGAATGGCAATGCTGGGTCATTATGTAAAGTGTCTGGTTGACTTTTTTTTTTTTTTAAGTAATAAACTTTTTTATTTTTGGCTGCATTGGGTCTTTGTTGCTGGGCGTGGGCTTTTCTCTAGTTGCAGTGAGCGGGGCTACTGTTCGTTGCGGTGGTGCACAGCCTTCTCATCGCGGTGGCTTCTCTTGTTGCGGAGCACGGGCTCTAGGCGCATGGGCTTCAGTAGTGGTGGCACGTGGGCTCAGTAGTTGTGGCTCCCGGGCTCCAGAGCTCAGGCTCAGTAGTTGTGGCACACACACGGGCTTAGTTGCTCCATGGCATGTGGGATCTTCCCGGACCAAGGCTGGAGCCCGTGTTCCCTGCACTGGAAGGCGGATTCTCAACCACTGCGCCACCAAGGAAGCCCCAGGTTGACTTTCTAAGTAGCTGCCAAGCTGTTGTCAGAGTGGCTGCACCATTCTGCCTTCTCAGCATCGACAGCCTATGTCCCAGCTTGCATCCTCACCCTGAGTGACCGACCATCCTGCTTTGACAGGACCTAGGGGTTTCCTGGGACAGGGGACTTTCAGTGCTGGAACCAGGAAACCCCTGGGAAACCAGGATAGTTCGTCACCCTATCTTTGTCAGCACTTGGTATTGTCAGTGTTTTTTATTTTAGCCATTGTAATATGTGAGTAGTTAGTATCTCATTATGGGTTTGTTTAATTTGTATTTCCCTGAGAGCTAATGATGTTGAGCATCTGTTCGCATGCTATTTGCCATCCATGTGTCCTCTGTGCGGAAGTGTCTGTTGAAGTCTGTTCTCGATTTTTTCTTATTGGGTTGTTTGTTTTTTAACTGTTGATTTTTGTTGTTGTTGTTGTTTTTGTTACGCAGGCCTCTCACTGTTGTGGCCTCTCCCGTTGCGGAGCACAGGCTCCGGACGTGCAGGCTCAGCAGCCATGGCTCACGGGCCCAGCCGCTCCGCAGCATGTGGGATCTTCCCGGACCGGGGCACGAACCCGCGTCCCCTGCATTGGCAGGCAGACTCTCAACCACTGCGCCACCAGGGAAGCCCTCATTGATTCTTGAATGGCCCCACCATTAGCTGAGGGCTGGAGGCCTGCCTGGGGCCCCAGGAGCCTCTGTCTAACTGATTTCCTCACCCACCCCACAAGCTCCTCAGAAGAATAAAGACCAAATTCACTTTACCAGCCTTTCTTCAGCACCTACCTCAGGCAGGCATATGTTGGGCTTTGGAGGTGAAAGGTGTGACCACAGAGCTCTGACCTCAAGGGGCCCAGAGAGCAGAGCGAACAGCTGTGCTCCCCGGTCCCCTGGGATCTTGTTGAAAAGCAGATACTGGTGCCAAGGGGCCAGGGTAGGGCCTCTGCCTTTTTCACCCACCCTCCCACCACACTTTGAGAATGAGGCACTTTTCAGAGAACAGGTGTGTCCACATCCTGACCCTTTTGTGACTGAGGATCCTCACCCAAGGCTGGCAAGAGGCAGGACCACCATGGTCACTGAGTTACCCCAGAAGATGCTCGTGGGCTGCCACTCTCCTGCAGGGCTGCTGCAGCAAGAAGGGGACCAGGACCTCGCATGGATCATTTGATTTCCAATCGCCCCATTTTCCATGATGCTCTAGTATCTTCCTTCCAACTGGCACTTACCATTCACAGTCCTTCATAAGGAAAAATGGCATTTGCTTGCTGTACATATTTATAAAATGTAATACAGAGAGGCAGCGTGAGAGGAATGAGCGAGGCCAGACTGCTCTGGATTTCAATCAGGATGAACCATCACATTCCTAGTTTTGTGATTTGAAACAAAGGGAAACTCAGTTTTCTTAGCTGAAACAAAAGGATAATAATCCCACCTCTGCGGCCGGATATCAGGACTGGAAATAATGTGAATCACCAAAGAGCTGGGATGATTCTCAAGGTGCACCTTTATTAATCCACCTACTTAGCTTGTCAGCACTGAAAACGCAGTACCTGGAGACCTGGGAAGAGTGAGGCAGGGACTCCCAGCTGAAGGATGGGGTGTGGAGTGTCTGTGCCCCATTCCCAGCCATGGGGACTGAGATGGCTTTTGAGATCCAGATAAGTCATGGGAAAAGAGAGACAGACCCGGGATTACAGAAGTGAGAGCATCATTCATAGGCAGACCTTCACAAAGGAATCCAAGTCTCACATCTGGAGACTTCAGTGCTCCCCAGGTGCCTGTGAGTCAAGGCTAGACTTTCCCCAGGTAGACTCCCTGCCACTGAATCAAAGCAAATGTGACTCAAAAGTACTTCAGTCTTAACAAAAAGATACTTAAATCTAGAAATTTCAAGTAGACCCATTTTTCAGAAAGCCTCAGCCTCCATAAGCATGCTGCAGCTCGCCTAAAACTATGAAACCCTCATGGCTTTTGATAATGGAGTCAGAATCCAATGTGGGGATTCACAGGAGTGACGCCAGGCCCCGCTGTTTCAATCACAGTGCATTTCTGAGCCAGATGCTCACGTGGGGAGCAGGGGAGGAATGTGGCTTCTCCCCACGAAGTTTTCATCTCTACCGGATTCATTTTCTCTTACTGGCATCTCTGATGAGAAGGGAGCATGTGGACCCACCAGCATGAGGAGGAAGCCACCTGAAGCCCAGGTGGGGAGCCCGTGTGTGACCATGTCCATCTGGACAAGTACATGGAACGCTTAGCTCAACCATGTTTGTGCTGTGATTGAAATACGTGCAGATCTAACTTCAGAGCAACTTGCAAACATCTTAGAGACACTGGGGTGAAAAGAAGAGGGTCTGGAAGACTGGGGACGAGCAAATATCACCACCACTTTCTAAAAGAGTGGGTTCTAAAATCTACAGAAGAGCAGACTCACTCCGATTTCCGGGCAAGCCCAGAAGAGGTGTGAGGCAAAGCTCACAAGCGTTTGGGAAGAAAGTGGTGGTCTCTAAAGAGGCAACACGAGTTCTCTAAGAGAAAGTCATTCCATGCTAACCTCATTTCCTGTTTTGACGAGCTTCACCAGAACAGTCGATTAGGGGAATGCCCCAGAAAGTGTGTCTTGCTTTCAGTAAAGCATCTGAAAACCTCTCATCGGATCCTATGCACATAAGATACAAAAGATGGGCCAGAGGATGGTGTGACCAGAAGAATTCACAGTTGGCAGGACAGACATCCCAAAGAGGTCCACTCACGGCATGGTGTCAATCCTGCTACCTTGAATCCCACTTCAGCTGCTGGAGACGGCCAGGCTGGCCACCTGGGAGGTCTTAGTTGGACAGACTATTCAGTATTCTCTCCCCTGTGGCAAGTATGGTTTGAAATGGTTCTCTGCAGCTCTACACATAGAGAAGGTTAAAGATTCCAAGTGGACGGTGTCGTTCTGTAGCTAGCTTTGCACCAGTTAGAACCATTGGAGGGAAGAAGAAATGTTTCCATGGAGGGCCACAGGGCCCAGTCCTGTCACCATTTAAAAAATAACTTGACAGAATGGGTAAACAGGAAGGTCCTACTGTAGAGCACAGGGAACTATATTCAATATCCTGTGGTAAACCATAATGGAAAAAGAACATAAAAGAAGAATGTGTATATATATCTATATATCTATATCTATATCTCTCTCTCTATATATATATATAATATATATCTATATATCTATATCTGAATCACTTTGCTGTACAGCAGAAATTAACACAACATAGTAAATCAACTGTACTTCAATATAAAAATCAATGAATTAAAAGATAACTTGGAGGGAGACACTGAAAGCATATTTATCAAATTACACATCACACAAACCTCTGAGAGAAAAATGGTTTCAAAGAATCAACTCACATGAGTTGGAAAAGCTGGCATGAAACAAGCCAGAACCCATGTGAAGACCTATGTTTCCTTTCAAACCACCACTCACTGTAGGAGCAAAAAATCGGGGTACATTTGATTCTAGTCGTGCTACAACTACTTGAGTGTGGCCAGAAATGACAAAACAACACCTCAGAGTCTTCACCTTTACTTGTAAATTCTTTCCATAATATTAAGCTCTTGGGAGTTTGTGACAAGCCCTAAAAATCCCTTCCCTACTTATGGGAGAGCCTTGTCGTGAGGACAAAATAAGTCAAAGGTGGTAAAGTGCTTTGAAAAAAGGGAAAGCTCTGAAATTCAAAATAGTATTATTATTTGTTGTAAGGTGCTTTCCCTCCAAAAAAAGAAAAAAAAAAATCTGACAGTCTGCAAGCGATAAGCAGAAAGTGATTCAGCGTTGGCTTCTGTTTCTCCAGCTCTAACCCCAAACTGGTAGAGCTTGCCGAGCTGCCGAGCTGAGCCCAGCTCAAAAGCCCGAACACCTCCAAAACTCCAAACCCCTTCTTCTGGCAATCTGCTTTTCCCAAAGCTCTTTCTGGAAGGCCTACTTCCCACTGCTTAAATAATCATTCAGAAAGTTCCCCTTCCAGGGCTGGGTCTTCAAAGATGCAACCGGGTAAATGGCCAGAGTGAACGCCAGATGACTTCAGTTGGGGGCTTAGACTTTTGCAAATATTATAAATTCCTTTCAATCCCACCACTCTTGCTGGTGTACAAGCTCTGGCTCAAAAGGCAGGTGAAAAATACATTGCAGGCCCAAGACAGGAGAGCAGGCCTTAGTCAAGGTAACAGACAGGGACAATGACCTTAAACTTCTTTCAGGGTCAGTTCACTAGGCAGTTACAGGCGTCAAGAGTTGCCCTAGACTGAGCTGTCTGGTAGAACTTTCTGTGACAATCTACATGTTCTATTATCTGAGATGTCCAATATGGTGGCCTTCAGTCCCAGGTGGCTATTTACATTTAAATTAATTAAAATAAAAAGGAATTAAAAATTTAGTTCCTCAGTTACACCCGCCACATTTTAAGTTTTCAGTAAATACTTGTGGCCAGTGGCTACCATCGTGGACAATAAAACCCTAGACCAGCAGTTCTCAACCTTGGCTAAACGATGGACTTACCTGGGGAGGTTTGAAAAACACTGATGTCTGTGCCTCCCCCCCCCGCCCGCCCTCCCCTCAACCATATTCCGGTGTGATTAGTCCTGGTGGAGCCTGGGCATTTGGATGTTTTTAAAACTCCTGGGTAATTTTAATGTCTGGCCTGAACCGTTACTTCGAACCTCTACCCGCAGGGCCCGTCCACAAACCCACGACTGGGCCTGGGCTCCTGGCACTCTCGGGGTCTTTGTCTCTGCTGCCCTGTGATACTTTTCTGCACTGTTTCCTCCTCTTCTAGAACCCAGAGAAATGGAACCAGCAGAGGTGGAAGAAAAGAATCTCAGAGCAGGGTGGGATCTTGAGAATCACCTTGGGACCCTGGCAGAAAGCCTGGGTCCTCTCCGAGGCTGCTCTGCTTACCTCCTTAGCTCATCAGAGTAAAGGGACTGGCAATTTCCTCACCCACCAAACAGTGGTTAGGATATTGGGCTGCTCAACCTCACATCGTTGCTCTGAGAAGCAGTAAGATAATGGATCCAGTCAACACATCATAACTGAGCGGAGTGTCAGGTGCTGGGGACAGACTGAGGGATAAGACAGACTAGAACCTGCCCTTATAGAGCTGAAATCTGAGGGGCAGGTGAAGGGTGACAGCTAATTAATAAGTGAAAAAACAGGATCACTGTGGGGGGGGGGGCGGGTCTCTCAGGACAGGTGGTCAGAGAGACCCCTCTGAGTTGGGGACCTTTGGGCTGTGACCCGGATGTACGTCTCGTATATACTGTGCTGGGCAGTAGGGAGTTTTGACATGATCGTGGACTGCTATGTATCTACAGATAAATTAATTCTGTGTGAAACAGTACAACACGGTCATTTTAAATTATACTTGCATGTCTGCTAAGCTTAAACGTGAAGACCGACAGGAATTGCTGGAAGGCTACTCGCAATGGCCTCTTTGGCCAGGTCCCCAGGAGGATGGAGATGTCTTACTAAGGGTGGGGGAAGAGAGTGGGGACCACCCCGCGCCCCCCACAGAAGGGATGCTCTGACATTTACTCATTTTAAGGAATGTTTCATTGCCAATTCCAGGCGCTCCGATGTGAAGGGTGGATTTAAGAAATCAGGGCATCTAAGGGACATGACCGTGCTATCAGTCTGTGATGAACTGCCCAGCACCTCCTACACTTGGTGAGCGAAGCCCAGCGATCGATGCCCATGCGCAAGTAGACTAGAGGTGCTGAGAAGGCTGGGGCAGACTTGATCCCATCCCCAGCCTTGTCTCCAGAACGTGGCCCATGGGATGCCCCAAAGAAATCTTTGTGGAATGAAGAAGTGAATGGGTGACTGATGTGTGGAGGGAGGGAGCAAGGCAGCTGAGAAGACAGAGGTCCCCAGTAGCAAGCAAGCTCAAGGTTGCTGATAATTTGGGGGCACCATTTGTAGATCATGATCAGAGAGGGTGGGGGAAGAGACTCCCAAACATCTCCCAGTGTTTTTCTCAAATGTTAACATGCTAATACTGACTCTTGAGAGGTCTTCCAGAGAGAGAAGAAAAGGCAGGGCAAACCAGGCTGAGTAATAAGTGATTCAAGTTCAACACGCTTTTCCTAGACGCTGTCATAATGATCTGTGTGGTTATGGCAGGGTTGCCCTGTGGTCCCAGAGAAACGAATCTCAAATGTTATCTGGTAACCTTTCTATCAATATTTAAACATAACTAATAAGCAAACAATCCCTTTTTCTTTAGTTATACTTTTAATGAAGGAACAGTCATGAAGACACACAGAGACTGGCCAGATAATAAGAAACCGACCAGACTAGACCATAACCACAATATCGCAGAGACATCATCACTGAATGTGGAGGCCCTTAGAGTCCATGGCAGATGGAGTCAGGTCCCAGGGCCAGTCCTTCCCCTGCACTCGGCTGTGGGCAGCAGGTAGAGGTGCTGCAGGGGGCTGAGTCCTGGCTTTTAGGTGCCTGTGTCATTTTCGAGCAAGTGTGTCATAAAGCTTCCTGTTTAATCTCCCAGTTATTCTGAAACAAAAACAGGCACGAAAAACACAGGTCACTGCCAACCGCATTGAGACACAGTCACTCCAGTACATGGAAACCGAAAAGGGAAAGACAGATCTTAAATGCCACAGTAAGATGGGGAATCAAATTTATCAGCATCTATTCAAACAGTGATAATCAACAAAGATTGCGGTGGGGATAGGGGGGCGGGGCATCGGTTTAAAAATAATTCACAAGAGACTGTGCAGGCAGATGTTCCCAGAAGCCCACTGCCTGTTTACTGAGAAGTTGAAGTCAGTTCTGTCCCTCTGGGTCCAGGTCTAAGCCTGGGGCACAGCGAGGCCCTTCCCCTATGTGCTCCTGTTGGTCTAGCTGAAGTCACACAGGACTCTCAGGACCACCCCCACCTTGGCGTTTGCCCAGGTGAAGTCCTGAACACCTCTCTACAGGGGTCCAAAGAGACTTAAAAGGGGTCACCGTGGAATTGCAGTCCAACGAGGATGGATGAGGAGGACGGTGGCCGAACCCCTGGTCCCCTCTCCTCTTCCCATCCGAGAGAGCTGGGCTTCCAGGGACGTCACAGCCCCGTGATCAGACAAGCTTGTACCGAGCAGCCTCAGCGAGGTGGAGGGAAGGAGAGATGGTAAGAGGGGGGGACCTTGACCAAGCAAAGACCCTGAGGACAGCACAGGGTTGAGAACAGCTCCAAAACCTATGATTCTATTAAAAACCGCCTTGCTACTTGAGACCAGCTCCCAAGCAGCACATCGTTTGTGGAATCTCATTCTTAGTTCACCCAAACCAGTGAAGGGATACTTTGAGAGACTGACAGAAGGATGGCTTGATTCATAAATACGAATGGTGCCACCTCCCCAAAAGACCGGCTTTGTGCTTAAATCTGCTGCTCAGATGCTTGGAGTAGGAAGAGAGGGGTGGAGACAGCATTGCCATGGGAGCAAGGTCAAATCCACACCTGCCTGCTATTCCCAGCCATATTCTCTGACCAGCCACTACTGATGGTCAGAGAAGAAAGGGGTTCTGCCCATGACTGCTCAGAGCTTCCTTGAGGACCCTGCAGTCCCCTCCACCTGCAATCTGCCCCATAGGCAACCCTGAGTTCACGGGGAAAGCCAGCTGCCCTGGCCCCTCTCCATTTCCTGACTTTCGTTAATGGCACAAAATTATTTGCAAAAAGGTTGGGGTGGGAGGGGCTGCATGATTCTGGAAAAGCTCCATCCTTCCGGGAGACATTCATTCACAATGCACAGTAACATGCAGAAGACCCCTCAGAAGTTAGGAAATAAAGAAAGCCGCTTACATTAGTTTCTTGTGTGCTTCCCATACGTATCTGGAGTGGAACCCCTCTTACACAGGAACCTCTGCCAGCAGGGTTCCACAGGGCAGCAGTCAGCAAAGCTTCTCTTTGACTGAGTCCTGGCTGTCCTGACACTCACAAGACAGTTGTGACAGTCTGCATTTATTTCTTGAAACTCTGTATTGTTTTTCCTCAGTATCTTCCCCAAATGCCCTCCACATATGAGTTAGCTGAAGCACACAGACTCCCGCGGCCTTTATTATTTTTTTCTCAGAGGCCTCCTATCCTAGTGGCAGTGACATATCGGCCTTTCTGAAAGAGGATGAGCCTGGCTGTGTGGTCGCTAGCATTCTGGGGAGAACACTGCTCAAATGAGCCTGCTGGGAAAACCAGTTTCCTGACGTGTGTTCTATGAGCTAGCATTTTCTAATGTGACAATATCCGAATCTGGGCCCAAGATTTTATACGCAGTGCCTTCCTGGGTGGGCAAAGAGAAACAGGAACTAAGAAATGCATCAGTGGCTGACAAGGGTGGAAGGGGCGACCTTGTTCCTTTAGTTTGAAATAGACAGCTTAGGAAGCTACGCTCCTCTCCATTTACCCTACTTCTGAGTGGGGAGGAAAAACCAAGGTGCAAGAGCCCAGGCAGGATTTGGTCTGGACCACCCAACCACGTGGACTTGGACCAGGATCACAGAGTGAGGGGTGGCAGGGCCGGAAGGATCATCTGGTCAACCTGCATTTTACAAGCGCACAGAGCAAGGAAGTCGGCAGTCTTCCTAAGGTCACACTGGAAAAGACATTGCTGGGACCGAGACCTGAGTCTCTCCTACCTTCGTCCCTAGATTCTGAATTGCAGCTTTCCACTGTAAAACCTGAGCTGGTTTGTGTGCGAGCTTTTGCACGCATAAGTCAAATCATGAGGGACTTGACGTTGACCTGGCTGTCTAGTTAACACTGAAGAAACCCAAGATGGAACATCCAGGAACTCTAAAAGATTTGCCCCTAATTCCAAGCTGATCGCACATCTGGCTTCCCTCACGCCAGCGGACACTGGGAGGGGGTGGAGACCACCAGCGCCTCCCCTGTGTTAGAACATTCCTAGAGAAGCTTCTGGTCACACATTACTTCCTTATTCTTACTCCCAGCTTGGCTGAGCTGTGCTGTTTCTGCAGGTCTGTAGCATTCAGGGGGCCCCCAGTAGGTCTCCCCGCTGTGGGTACCCAGCTCCGCTTTCCCTCAGATCTGAGGGATGGCCTCAGGGTCACGTACATCACACTGTGAATACGAGTCCTCCTCAGGGGCCTGAAATGCAGCCCAGGCAACCTTCTGGATGCTCCCCGAGTCAGCTCCCAGATCACACCCTTTTGGTTCCTAACGGCAGAGGAAAGCCTTCTAGCCTGGGAAACTGAGAAGGGGAGAGAGACAGCAGCTCAGACGCCCAACCCTGGACTGGATGGGTCACCCATCAGGGCATTTGCCCTTGATTCCATCCAAACTTCTATTTCCCAGGCTGTAAGTACCAGGGCAGGGGTGTGGGGAAGCAAAGGAGCACAAACTTCAGTTTGCTGTAACATCCATGACACTGTCAATGCCTCAGTGCCGAAAAGCCAGACCAGAGCCCCTAGCCACCCATGTGCAAAACACACACTCGAGCCCGCCGCGCATCAAGGGTTCCGGCAGCACTTGGGAAAACAACCGGCCAGGCGCTCACACCCTGTTCGTGTTGACTCACGTTGGATTTGGACAGGCTTGGAAGCCACATTTTTTGAGCTTTTGAAACAGTTGCCAGGAGGGTGGGACCCACTAGACAATACCAAGGTGTTCACTCTCAGGAGTCCTCGGCTTTTCCATCTCAGAAAGTTAAAACATAGAGGGCAAGCTCAGAAAACGTCATCGCTTTTTACAGACTAATTTTAGGGATGAGTGATATGGATCCCGTATGTAAAAGATTAAGTTTTTGTGCTACTAGAAACATCAGGGCAGGGGAGAGAGGAGCCACCCTTGAGGGGCCCCCTTCTTTGCTTCAGAGCAGGGGGGCCCATTTTTAGAATGAAAGCCGCATAACTCTGCGCAGACTTAGAACCTCTCCTGAGGGGACCTCCCCGAGAAGCAGTTTTTACAAAGTGTGCCACGCATCATTACAGACCTACCCGTGGTTCAGAAAGTTTCAGCCTTTAACTAATCCATCAGCAGAATGCGAGCCTTCCCCAGGGCTGCCCCGAACACAGCCGAGTCCTCTTGGCCGTCATTTCTTGAGCTTATCCCATCTGCTAGATACTGCTCCAGATGTTTGCTCTCCCGTAAGCATCCTCCCTCTCAGGTTGCTGCTTTAGGAGCATCTCTCTCACCTGGGGGGCAGGGGAAGTTCAACCACCAGCCAGTACATGGTGGCACCCAGCCTCCAGTCCAGCATCCTGATCTTGACACTCTGCCACCTTCTGGGATGAACAGGAGCTCACAGGTGATTCAAATACCCTGAGCCCCTGAGGATCTCGGAAGTTTGCCCACCTTTTGGTACCGAGAGGGACCCACAAAATACCTCCCTCTGTTAATACTAAAGGTTTCCACTAATGGAGATAAGAGTGGGCAACCCAAGGGCTGGACCTCACTGGATTATTTCCTGATCTAGTCAGTACCATCCGCCTCACCTTGGTCACTTTCTCTGTCCATAAAAGAAAACCTACTTTTCAAAGAACTAAAC
The DNA here is from genome assembly GCA_004363435.1 of Platanista minor. Classification (NCBI taxonomy): domain Eukaryota; kingdom Metazoa; phylum Chordata; class Mammalia; order Artiodactyla; family Platanistidae; genus Platanista; species Platanista minor. The sequence continues at coordinate 42,509 of RJWK010004148.1, read as the reverse complement.
CTCAAAAACATTTTAGCAGATCTATAGTCTGGTTGACACTGTAAAAGATCAAAATTACAGGTAACCTTGCTATACCATTACCAAGAGATGCAAAGGGCCTTCTGAAAGGCTGATTTTACCTCTAAGGTTGGTCTAGAACACACGAAGAGCAGCTCAGGATTAGAGGGAAAATGGAGGCAACTCACAGGCTTTTAGGTTTTCCAGTCACCCATGGCCCATGGCCCTAACCAGTGGTCCTCAGTGTGCATCTCTGGATCCCCAGCATCACCTGAGAATTTTCAGAAATGCAAATTTTCCAGGTGTGCCCCAGACCTTCTGAATTGGAAACTCTGGCGATGAGACCCAGGGATGTCTGTTTTCACAAGCCCTCAAGTGATTCTGACGCACGCCCAAGCATCACCAGTAGTGAGTGATACCTGGGCCGCGGGCCAAGTCCCTACGACCGTGGTGACTGCCGGTCAGCCATCTACTGATGTTCTCAGTTTGGTCAACTGTACCCAAGCTCCTCACTGGATGGCTCTGTCCCAGGATACCCAGAGTGGGAGAAAGAAGCCAGCAGCCCAGAAACCATCTGAGACTTTCAACATGTTCTCGGGGTGACCTCAGGAGAAATGTTGGTATGATTCATCCCTCAATCCCATTTTCCAGTTGCTGCTCATCTGTATAGCGTGGGGCAGGCACCATGGGATACTACACCTGCACCTGGGACTTCCCCTCCGCATCACATTTCTTTCCTGGCCAAGCCCCACCCTCCCACACTGTAGCCTTTCCCCCCCCCCACCCCCCC
>RJWK010004148.1:0-41622 GCA_004363435.1 Platanista minor | reverse complement strand
TGACCAGGTCAAAAAAAAAAAAAAGGTTAAAAAAAAGAGTTTGTTTACCATTTTAAAAAAACGAACCTCCTACAGGAAGTATGAGAAGAAGAAAAACACAAACCCAGGCTATGACACTGAAAGTGGCAGCACTGGATACAGACAAGAAGAGGGCTCCTCAGTTTCCATTCCCACTTTGCAGGGGCGGTGGGAACAGGTAGGGTAGGGCACCAGGGGAGGGTGGGGACTTACAAACCATGGGGATACCACAAAGAAGGGGACCGTGAGTCCCGAGGCACAGCCTTATCAGACACAGGGCAGTGTGCGTGGGGTAGGACGATGTCCCATCCAGGGCCCTCCCTGCAGGTGTGACTGTCCCAGCCAGACTTGGGGAAGAAGGTACCTAAAATGGAAATTGCCCTCCGAGAGCATCCCATGCGCCAGCCTCTCCCACACCACGTTCCACCCCTTGTGTGTTTCAGGTCAAGACACAGGAGTTACCAGATCATGACCACCTCCCCCCACGCCCTTTCCAGAAGTGCAAGACTAGCAGCAGTCAGCTAGGGAAACCCCACCATCCCAGGCCTTCCGTCGAAGCTGGTGGCTGTGCAGACCTTCGGGACCACAAGCCCAAACTGGCCCGACTTGCTTTGGTTTGATGGACACTGACACGAGGCCACCCAAGGCAGACAGGAGTCAAGTCAGACGCCTAACCCAGAGCCATCTGCCCTCTCTGAAATGTGGCTCAAGTGGATTTTTTTTTTAAATGGGGGCATGGGATTCACAATGTCCACCCAAGAATTCAAATGAGGGAAAAACAATGAGACTAAAGAGCATTTCCTCTTTCACAGCACAAAACAATAGGAGGATAGGAAATAGGGATCTTCCCTTCCCGCCATAAAAGATAAATACAAATGTTCTAAAATGTGCCCACACTGAAAAGATACCAACGAAAGGACTCCAAGTCATGACTGTCGCTGTCAAAGAAAGCCATTTAAAAAAGACAGAAAGAAAAAGAAAAAACTCTGCACACCAAAAAATCTCAAAATAGAACCAAAACCTGCAAATCATACTCAGGCGTCTATTATGAACCTATGTTTTAGCATGCTGTTGAAAAGGTTAATAATTTTCCTACCGAAACTGAATGTGGGTTGTGAAAGAACATTAAAATGAAGAAAATTTCCCCGTGGCTGCTATTTTATTATCACCAAAGCCATCAAGTTTCAGTTTGAGTTATTTGTATTTATTTGTGAAAACAAAGATTAGATAAGTAGAAGCATAAACCTCATCCTAATTATTGTCCTGGAGTATCTGATTTTTAGAACAAAAAAAAAAAGAAAAAAAAGACCATCAGACACACACTCAAGGCATGAGAATTCAGAACAACGGAGAGGAGAGAGAGGGTGCTGTTATCTCGTCCCATCACTTGAAAAAATGTATCGTCTCGTGTAAAACATTAATATTTGTTTACAGTCTGTGACGACCACACGAGAGGCAATGTGTACTTTCAGTTGTTAAAACTTTTGTCAACTGTATGCTCAGATAGGGAATTTCTTTTAAACTGCAAACTACCATTTTTGTTTTACACTTGCAAAAATGCAGCCACAGCCATATATTTCCACGTTGAATCTTGAAGAAAGGGAATTTACAGTGCTGCTTGAAAAGATCCAGTTATGAGCTTCGAGACGTTTACAAGCAGGTGGAGCCCGGATGAAACGTGGGGTTTAGGTGCAAAGCTGGATTTTAACTCAAACGTGTCTCAGATGCCAGGGGAGCAGCTTATTTTCTGAAGTTTTAAAAGAAATCCACTGGCTGAAATGGTTAATCAAAATTAGGGGTGAGCAAAAACCTCTCTCCACGTTCTGCCCGCACAACATAAACATCAGAATGAAAAAAAATAACATGCAAAAAGACCTGCAGTGGTCTCACATCACCGAACAAACTGTTTTTCTACCTATTTTGTGTTGCTGGCTTTTGTTATCTGCCCAATCGGCAAACTGTGGCCAATTTTGTCATGGTTGCAGCAGACATTTTGTTCCCAAACTGCTTTCAACATTTTAGCTACTAAATAGTTTATGAGAAATTGAAGAAGCCACAATACAAACAGAAAAGGTACCTAATCTCGCTAAATTAACCCCTTTTTCAGGTTACAATGACACACACACATAAAAGATTAAAAACAAGAATTCTAGCAAATTCAAATTCTGAAATAACCTAAGTAGAGTTTCCTGGAAACAAGAATAATTAATGATTAACCTACAGATTGGATTTTGAAACCAACTACATGACATTCCCTGATTCTGACCACATGACACCCATGAAAGGTGCTTTTAATGATGCAACATGTAATTTTTATTTTTCATCCACACACATCAAATGTTGTGCAAAAGTGAAGAGCAAAATTCTAAAGGAGTCGATTGAATTATGCTAAAGGAAAAGAATCGGTTAAGCAGTTATTTACTACTGAAAATAAATGACACCCACGGAGTTCATCTTATATATTAATATTGAAACCAAATAGCAGTCTTCACCACAAATCATTTCATTAAAAAACATAATGAAACTAGTTAAAATGAAAACACAGGGTTTTATTTGATGAAACATTGAATATTCAGATCAAAATGATAGAAAGCTGCCATGGCTTTTCAAAATTTGTTTATGCTGAATGCCAACAACAAATTGAAGATTAAAAAAAAGGGATGAAAGAATCCTCGCTAGAAATCCAAGAATTAACTAATTGGAAGAAAAGCAGAATTTCAGACAGAAGACTTAAGAAAACTCTTCTCTGTTTGCAATCCTATCTCATATTTGAAGGTACAGCATTATGTACATTTTTAGCCTTTTAAAATACCAGCATGCCCACACACTATCTCAGATTAAACCAAGGAGAAAATGACACATTCTGAAACCATTTCTAAAGCTCCTTTTCCTGATAACACTCAGGCACTCACAATCAATTTAATGAGTTTCTAAAAAGCCCAAACAGCTCTCCATAAAGAGACAGAATTGTTCACAACAGCCTGCAGACCTTTCTAGATTTTACAAGCAATACCAAGAGCCTCAGTCCTTGCTATTAACATTTAGAAAAATTAAGCTCTTTTCCACGTCTATATCAGAAAGAAATACTACTCAGTGCTTTGGCTAATTAAATACAGGAACAATTTGAAAAACCCCAATAGATCCAGCCCAGCAGTCCCCTGACTTCAAACCATTTCAAAATTAGTTAATTCTTTCCCCTCCATGTTCTTTGCACAAACATATATTCTCCTAATCTATTCCTACTTGAAAATTCTTTAGGTAAATAAATAAAGTAAACACCCACAGAGGGTAAGAAGTCGTTTCTTCTGAAAGTGGATTTCTTCCTAAAACACAGGGCAGCAAAATAAACACTTGAGAAGCACTACAAACAAATCACACAACTCAGGATGAACACTGAGAACATGTACTGATGGACAGAAAACTTTGGAGGAATTTTCAGTCCTTCCGAAGGAGGGACACATTTGTGGTGAATTTACAGCATTCTCAGGGAGAGGATGGCAAGGCTTTTCGTAAACTTGAACTGAAGACAATATCAAGGTAATAACATCTTCCGGTCAAGAGAATGTGTTAGGCTGTTCGACATCAGACATGTTTTAACATGTGATTCAGAATTTACACACTTCTTGTTTTTATGATCCAGCTCTTTCAATATTATGGGACTGATCTGACACTTTAGAGCAGGCAGCCTGACTTGCGTAAGACAACAGCGTTTAAGAACAAACCAAAAAACCTTGAATGAACCCTACAATGAAAGATGACAGGGAACAAAAAGTTTCTGGGAATCACCTGAATTTGTTACTTGAAGACATTTTCTGTATGAGTATCTTACCCTAGAATATCTGCCCTCACCCTTAACCAGCATAATCGAATATTCACATTCAGAAAACCCCTGACCTTAGCTAATGCTTGCCTCTTAAACCACATATATCCCCTTCCTCCGACATAAGACTTGGAAATGATTGTGATTTTAGTCATCTGGAAAGAGTGAAACATGACATGGTCTTCAAGCACTTTCTTCAGAACCGTTGTCACTTTAACTCCGTTTTACCACAAGTAAAAAGGCCGTGCTCACGGAACAAATTCAAGTTCCCCCTCAATTGTATCTATAACCTGGGAATTTCTTATGATCAGGGTAGCACAGGACAAAAGCTTTCATTGAAGAAAGATTCAAAGCATTTTTTAAAAATTCCCAATTTTTTGGCAAGTAGAAAAATCAAAAGGTAAACTCTTCCATATTATAAATTAATGTTCTCAGTACAACTACCTCACCTGCAACTAGCTAACTTATTCTTCCTTTTTTTCACAAAATGCACATGTTAACACCAAGGTTTTAAAATACCATTGTTACCTTTAGAGCCATTCCTAAGTGTAAGTAAGGGTTTTTCTCCCCCATTTATTAGACACACATTTTTACTGGGAGCCAATCCATTGTGTATGAAATGACACAATTTTGTTAGAGCAATCTGGCTAAATAAGGGTTAGGACAGGTTACACTGTAAAATTAAAATTAGAAAACAAGCTTTTTTTTTTTTTTTTTTTTTTTTCTTTAAAGCAAGTAATAATTTTCCAGAATCTAGAATAACTGCAACTGGCAAAAAGAAAATAGAAAAGCCAGACAGACAAGAGTGAAAAAAAAGCTCAGAAACTCAGAATCCTTGCCCTGGAAACAAAGGTCTCTCACATTTCATGTTCTATTTTCCACAAAGAAAAAACAGATAGCTCTCTAGTCCCCAAATGAAATCTGTAACAAGTATAAGAAATATGCAATATCACAAACACTAATATATCTAAGTGAACATAGGAATTGAATTTTTTCTTGTCAGTATGAATTCAACCTACTGTGTTGGTAAGTTGACAGAGATCAGACCCTGTAACTGCAGCATCAGAAACAGGACGATTTGTGTTGGAAACTCAAGTTTGAGCTAAATGATTCTCCTCTGACAGGGTCTGTTAGCACAGTTAAAAAGCATTGTGAACACCCCTGGATCATGAATAGTATAGTATATTTTTGAGTCTAAAACTCTTCAATGATGTTGGCTTGAAAGCTGTTTAATTAGCTCTAAGATGCCAACCAATCTCTTTATCAAAGCCAGCTGAAAACAAAACTGAGAGAAACAGCTTGTGGTTTCACAAAAAATGTATTTACATGAAGTATATTTTAAAGGGAGTTCGATCATTAGGTACGATGTCATCTGGGCTGTGCGGTGGATTTGACATTTAAAGATGTCAGAGGTTGTCAGATTTATCTCCAGTCTATACTTAGTTTAGAAGTAACCACTTCTGCGAACAAATCTTGTTTTGTTGATTTCCAGCCTCAAAATCTGCAAAGATTTAACTCTTATTTACAGAACACAAATCCTTTCCATGTCCTCTCACTTCCTTACCTAAGATCAACTAAAAAGAAAGTGGGGCCGTGGGTGACAAAGTGGAATTGAAGCCCGCTTTCACACCGAGTCACAGGCATGGGGACAGAGCAAGCAAACCACGGTGAACAGAGCACGGAGGGACAGAGTTATTATTGACAAGCATGATGTTTCCTGAAATAGAGAGGGGTCCAAACCTTTAGCCCACTACTTCCTGCTGCGTGGCTTGGAAAAAAACCTTCTGATAAGACGGGGTGCCCTTCTCTTAACACTTAACATTGTCCAAGACAAAGAAAACCCAGAGTGACGCCAAAAGTTTTACCACGATGAAAGCTAAAGCTGTCTCAGTAAAAGTCCCATCAAAGCAGCAGTAAAAAGATCCAGAGAAACACTGGCCTTTAGGCATCTTCAACCAGGAACATGGTTTGGTAGTTTTGTCAGATTGTTTTAGTGACCGTGAATTCATGCTTTATATTTTATCATCAGGAGATGGGTTAGTGAATCACCACCATTTAACTATCACAAGAAAGATGCCTGAAGAATGGATTAGTCACTCATTCACTCTTTTCCAAAGACCACTTTTCATTTTGCCTAATTTGTTGAAAATGGAAATTAAGCTCTAAGACAAATTTGGCTTAAGACAAGCTGTAGCAGACCCAAGCGAAATCTGCAGCCAACAGCACCCCTGAACCACAGAACCTTATGCCTGGGGACCACACAGATCTTTCAAACAGAAAGGGAAATGGTTGTTGATGTTCTATGACCAAAATGTACATTCAAATAAGAACTCTGTTCCTTAGGACCCTTTGACCTTAATTCACATCATAGAGCTCAAGGGGTACCAGATCCAGGATATTAATGAAGTTTACATGCAGTTAGCAACAGAGGTTTTAAAGGGTTACAGAAAGAAGTGTTTTCTAAGACTGCCACTACCCATCATCAATTACTTTCCATAGTTTGTTTTAAAAAGGGCTTCTCCCCAAACCCAACTCTTTCACTGTTAATCATTTTGTTAAAAAAAACAAAAAAAAAAAGATGTAGCATAAAATGTGTCCATATAGGTTGCCAGTTCAACCCCCAGGAGAGCCAGGTCAGAGGAAATCCCCACCAGGGTTCTGACAGAGCCGCTAGAAAAGGAAGCAGTACAGGGGCCCAGGGAACAGGCAGAGGACAAGAATGGGTACGACTTATTATCTGCTCTGCAACTGTCTTATTAGTGGGAAATAGCCATTTGATTTATTTTCTAAACTCAAAGGCAACTGGACTTCATTTATTAAGAGCTCTCTTCTTGCCTGTGCAGTGGCATTCATTTGGGAAGTTACAAAAACCAATGCCTAAGTACCAGGAAAGCTGGTGTCCAAGGAGGGTGGGAGAAAGGGGTTTCACTCTCCCCTAAACCCAGGGGGCTCTGCTTCTAGATTCTGAGAGGCTCCGATCTGCCTGGTCCTTTGAACACCAGACTGAGCTTCTGAGCCAGTGCACAGAGGTCCCAGGGACAGCTGATGAGCAAATTTGCTTGACGGATTGGTTTTGAGGACAAATACAGAAAAAGAGAGTTATGAGATAGCACTGAAGCACTTCTGATGGAACGAATCCAGAGCGGCCACGCGAGCCTGCAAAATCCAATGTGCGATCTTCCAAATATTTCAGCACATCAGAGGGATTCCCACATCGGCAGGACCCTTCCCACCTGCCTGTGGCCACGGGCATAGACAAGATGGCCGGGAGGTGATGCACTCTGCCTGGCGTGTCCCTCCCTCTGGGGCTGCCTTTGTCCTTGATGCTGTTCCCACTGTGTTTATTAGGTGACATTCTTGCAAGGCCTCCTGCTTTCTTTCCGCTGCTGCCTGTTGCTAGGGAATGAGCCCTAATCGCTTCAAGGGAACAGAAGCAGCAGCCACGGGCACTTGGCCGCGTCTCCGTTTGGTGACAAGGTAGAAACAATCCTTGAAATCAACCTCCTTCGCAATTTCCATGCAGGAATGTGTGTTTTCTTCTTCTTAACCGTTGGGTTTGGTGCCTTTGGGATGGATCGCCTGTCCTTACCGACTGTCTGTTCTTGTCACCGACCGTCCTGCCCCAGGTGGCGGCAGGCGATTAGAATAGCTTGGCTGTGGATCACACTCCACTGTCAGCCTTTATTTGCTTTTTTCTTTGTTGTTCTTGGAGAGAAGCAAACCACATCGTCAAAGCATTTAAAGACACAAACCAAAGGAAACTCGGTTTCCAGACTTTAAGTAGATGCTATTTACCCACAGTTTATTTCCAGAAGTCACTGGGAAACCGCTGTCATTTTTCACTCAGATTCACTGAGAAGCCGAACACTGTGGTAGCGTCAATGATCTATGTTTGCTTCTTGCCAGTGGGAAGCAAAGCCCAGTCTCTGTCTTCACACCCAGACTCACCTTGATTCTCTGGACATGGCTTCCCCAGCTCTCTCACGTGCCTTCCATGGGGGTGGCCAGAGTCTGGCCCCTGCTGGTGGCCACGACTCAGAAGCTGGTGGAGATGGAGTGAGCCATTCTCTCTTTAGACGTTACCACCCCTCATTTGAATGGAAGGGCAAATGTCACTTTGTGGTTTGAAATGTACCTCCTGTTACCTCTCCCTGGGAGGATGGACCTTGTCGCCAGGCAACACGTAGGCCTCGTGCTTTAGGCTTCCTTCGAGTAGTTGGGTGACCAGTGTCGGGGCAGGCTCAGTCAGGCTCGCAGTGTGTCCCCAGCCAGCACGGGGTTTGGTCAGAGTTGGCCCTGGGTGAGAATCTGCTAAATGGACCCATGAATGGCTGATGGATGAGCTTGTCAGGTAGCACAAGCCCACTTCCTAGCTTGGGACTCACCACCGTTCCAGGGTGGGCACAGATGGGTCCCATGGGGTGACCAAGACTGACAGCTACCATTTGCTGAGGTCCTGTCCTCGGCTCATTGTGTAAATTATCGACTTTGCCCAAACTTCTGAGGCCGATACTCTTATTACCCTCATTTAGAGAGAAGGAATCCATGGGGTCGGGGTAGGGGGTTTAACCGGCTGCAGATGACAGCAAGCGAAGAGTCGGGAAGGACTGCAGACGTCTGTTGGTCCCGCCCACGTCCTTGCCTTCTTACCAGGCCGCCTTCACCACTGTTTAAATCAGTGGCCACCACCCCACAGCCCATGGAGCCCCTCCCACGGAGGTTGCTGGTCCACAGATCTGTGTGTCTGGCTGGACTGCGAGTTCTCCAGGACGGACCCCGTGGCTGGCTGACCCAGCCTCGCCAGCACCAAGCACCCTGGCTGGAGCACCGTGGACACCCCATTAGCGTTTAAGAAGTGGGTTGCCATCTCCTGACCGTGGAGCCTTCCAGAGCCAAGAGGACAGTGTCTTCGGGACTGGGTGTTGGAGCTTATGCTAAGAGGAAGAAATCCGAGTAATAGGTTCATCCCTCCCGCCTGGAGAAGGTTCCTCACTCCCACCATGCACTTCGGTGAGCCTGGGTCTCCATCCTTTAGACTCCCTTGGCCCCTGAGTGTCCCCCACAGACCCTCCTCCACTGTGCCTGCACCAAGTCCTAACAAACACTACCATCTGCCATCCCCGCCCCGCACTACCCTTCCGTGGAAAGACTGAGGAGGTGGGCTGTGGTCATCCTGCCCCTGGGCTCAGCCTCCCAGACCACCTGGGAGAGGCTCGTGTGTTCATGAGGCTCTCAAAGCAGGATTTCTGGTCTCTTTTCAGAGCAAACTGTGGGAGTTGGGAGGAGGGGAGGTGATGTCTGGAGATAAGACTGTCCCCGCAGCTGGCAGATTACAAGATTTCTCCCCGGGGAGTCCTTGGTGTCTGTTTCTCCTTAACCAGGTCCTTCTCCTGCTTGGCCCAGGGTACCACGTTGGAGAGCAGATGGCCATGGTCACCGGGAAGACCGCTGAGCCCCAGGTGGCACTCCGTCTCGGACCACCCAGGGCATTGTGGCTTTTCTGTTCCTTCCCACTGTCGGTGCTCTGTCCCATCTCGTTCCGGGGTTGGGGCGGGGAGGGAACGTGGGCCACGTATGGCCAGCTTGGTGGGAGTGCAAACCTCTCTATGTCTCTCCACAACTGGAAAAAAAATAATAAAATAGTTCTGCTTCTGTTATTTGCTGCTTCCTTTAGCCACATTCTCTTCCTGTAGATTAATATATTAAGGGGTGGTTTCAGGGTTTAATTCACGTCTTTTTTTTCAAGCAAAAAAATACAAAAATAATTTTTCTTGTTTTTTTTTTTTTTTCTGTGGTACGCGGGCCTCTCACTGTTGTGGCCTCTCCCGTCGTGGAGCGGAGGCTCAGCGGCCATGGCTCACGGGCCCAGCCGCCCCGTGGCACGTGGGATCTTCCCGGACCGGGGCACGGACCCGTGTCCCCTGCCTCGGCAGGCTGACCCTCAACCACTGCGCCACCAGGGAAGCCCTCTTGTGTTTTTTAAAGCAATTTATGTACATTGTTTTTTTTTTTAAAAAAAAAAAAAAAAGTGCAGAAAAAAGAGAAGACGAGGGGCTGGGAACAAAAGCACGAGGACAAAGAAAGGAGGAAGAGGAGATGTTTGGGAAGAAAGGAAGGAGGGAGGGAGGGAGGGATGGAGGAGAAATCCACACAGACACCGAGGTTCCTCCCGAGAGAACCCGAAGGAAGCCGGGACCTCCTTTCCGATTCAGATACTTATTGCATGCAGTTTTTAAAAAGCAATTGTAGAAATTAGAAATTAAAGTGGAAAGGAGCTTTGGTCACAGAATCACTCTTCTACGGAGCATGATCCTTTCACGTTGAGAAAAGGCACTCTTCCCTTGTGATGAAAATATGACTTTGCCTACCTAGCAGCGTGACAGGACTATTTCAAAAGCAGGTCAGTACATGAAGCCAGGAAGAATTATCTCAAGACTGTCAACGTGACGCTGGAAACCCCTGCTCTGGGAATAAATCTCCTTTGCTTGCAGGGGAAAAACAAATCCAGCCAGACCACTCAGGGAGGCAACGGGGACATTCCTGGGCACTTTTAATAAACTATTGTTTTCATGGAAAATGTTCTGATACGAATGAGAATTCTGCAATTTATTTGGAAAGTCCAAAGATGTCACACAAGAAAAGGTACACCCATTATGGTCATCCATGTCATTCCCTGTTGTGGCCTCATAACACTGACTCACAGTAATAAAGAGGCTTTCAGAGGAACTCCAGTGGCCAAATTTGGGACGCCAGGTGTTAAGGTGACAAAAAGCTCAGCTTTCGGCAGCTCCTGATTCAGGGGCACAACTGCAGGTGTAGACCAGGCTTCCCTGATGTCCTTTCGCTTGGTGGGGCGGGCGGGGGTGTGGTCTGTAAAAAGCCACACTGTCCCTTGGGCCCTCACTTGGCCCAGTGCTCCGCCAGCACACAGCTTATTTGCTAGTTTGTCCTGTTCATCAGCTTTTCCTTCTAACCTTCTTGGCAATGTCACCAGAACCAGTGTCCCAGTTTTTTCTGATGAGCCCATTTCACACTCTGACGGACACACCCCTGTTTGGAAGTTAATTTCTAATATTAAATTCCAGGACGTCCCTCCTTGGTTTCACCCCATTCCTCTTGTCACCCTTCCTACCATGCTAAACACTGCTTTTATCTCCTGGGCATCAGTCACCTTCACGTTGGTGAGTTCTATTCCGTTTCCCACGCAAGCTCCCTACAGGCAAGAGCAACGCGTTTAATTCTCAAGAGCCTTGGGTTGCCAGGCTGTCCTCGGTGACTCTCCTCCAGCCACTCGACTCCTCCACCTTCCTCCTTTCTACCACAGATGATCCCAACTCAACGTGTGTGGTCCCCTTCTGAAGGAGCTCAGACCCAGGGAAACACTCACCAGATTAGGAGAAATACGCTTTTGCCTAAGATTCCCAGTGAGCTGAATTACAAAACTAACCACAGAAAACGGCCCGGAACAACCTTGATGTTGAAGGTGATATATCTGGCTCCACACTGGGACTGCGTGGGATGGCCACTTATAAATCTCCCAGAAGTGCTGTCATTTGTGCAAGATTCTTCCGAATGGCATCTCCACGGGCGATGGATGGGACGAAGCAATCATTTTCTCCAGCAAGATGTATTTTAGAAAGCGAAAGGCAAAATGGCTTTTTAGTTGTAGTGCTGCCTCATTTGGAAAGAAAAAGTATGTCATGCTCTTGTTTCACTGACATGCCTGTCTCACACATCAAGCATTTGTGGTCCTTCGCTTGGGCAGTTTCTTCATTTCGCTGCAGCCTCTACCCAGAATCATTAATGCTGACATTGGGCACAAATGTGTTACAATAAAACCTGGCACGGGCACAGTGTTTACCTTCAGGAAGTAGGCAGGTCGTCTACAAGTGGGACTATACCTTGTGTGAAATTAAACATAATTCGTGTTAATTCCAACGAAGTGGAATTTTTTTAAATCAAACGTGGCTCAAGAACTTGTTTGATGATAGGGGATATATACTGGAGTAAAAAGTAAAGGCGCATCATAGGAGAAGCTTGAGAGATTGTATTCCAACGCCACAGAGTGGTTATTGAAATTTGTTTCATGAGGGTTTAGCTCCCGAGCTGATTTAAACCACATTACAAACATCACATGGATAAGTCTCGCATATATACTTCCCTTGGTAAGATGGTACACCTGAGAAAAGTAGATGTAAACTAAATGTGAATTAAGGTTTGAAAGCATAGATAGAGCCCATCAAATCCAAAACTCACATCGAGGGACAGCGTCTTGCACCCTGGGAGAGACAGTGGGCTGCAAACTGCCACTATAGGAGCCACTTTGGTTTCAAACACGATTTTCCCATGAAGTAAAAGCCAGTCACGGGGCTGGGGAATCTATCAGCCTCTCGTCTGGGAGCCTTCCCTTAGTGACGCACCCAGCTAACTCATGGACCGTCTGGATTAAAGGCTGAAGGAGTAAAAGGTCCTAGCTGCAGGGCTTTGTCACAAAGCTAATTTAACCAATGGCACGGTTACTCCAAATGAGTAGGAATGGCCATTCTGGGGAGAGGCAGACAAGTGTCATCTAAGAGTCCTGGACTGGTCTCCCGCCATCACTCAGGGGTGAGAACAGGCTTCCTCCCGGGCCTCAGATCTCAGATATGTTAAACCAGAGGTCTGGACTCAGTGGTGGCTCTTGAGATTTTTTGTCCCCCCTATAATTTCTGTAATTCCTTGCAAATCACATATAGCATCTAACTTTATTACACATAGTGATTCAGATGCCTTATTTCCGTGTGTGTGTGTGTGTGTGTGTGTGTGTTTACTGTGGCAAAATATACATAATATAAAATTTACCATTTTAACTACTTTTAAGCTTAAAATTTAGTAGCAAAAAGCACATTCACAATGTTGTACAACGATTACCACTATCCATGTCCAGAAATTTGCATCATCCCAAACAGAAATCTGGTACCCGGTAAACAATAACTCTCCATTCCTCCTTATCCCCAGTCCCTGGTAACCCCTCTTACACTTTCTTTCTCTTTGGCTTTCACAGCCCTAGGCGTCTCATGTAAGGACAATCATACAGTATTTTCATATTCACAAACCTTCTCAGTATGGTGAGGATTAAATAGGATTACGGTTTGTTTGGTGCACTGGCCCTTTTCCTTTCCTGCTACTTGTAAGTTATATTAAAACAGAGTGGCCTTCTTTAGGGCTACTGGTGTGAGAAATTTTTTCACAGATTGGAAAAATGGAAGTTGAGACCAGACATCTAATTGCATAGAAAGCCTATATGCAGGGAGAGGATCCAGTGATAAATACCGCTGTTTGGGTTTGGTAAAAGACACACTTTAAAAACTGCTATTTTAAAAGTCATTTCAGAAGTAAAATGAGCCAGGCTGCTATCTCATACCCCATCATGAGTCCTCTGTACGCGAGCTCGCTCTCACCACTGAGTAAACTTTTGAGAACCAGGAGGAAACTCATCATGGATCCCAACAGAAAATACAGTGAGTAATTCCCCTGACGGAGGGATGGCTGCGGTTGATGATTTAGTGGTTAAAAAATTAAAAAGAACCAACCAAAAAAAAAAAAAAAGAGGAAGGAGGAGAGAAAAAGAAAAAGGTTTTCTTGCTGCTAGGAAAGGCAAGTTTTATTTTTCAAATTCATCTGTTAACATCAAAAATTATGGATAAGGCCAGCGTGTGTCATTCATTTTGTACACGGAACCACACGCTTCTTGCTAATTTTTTTGACTTGTGTGCTACAAGGTGAGCTGTAGCATCACAGAAAACTTAATTGCATAGGCCAGCAAATCTGACATACTAATTTAATAGGTAAGCAATTATGAAATATTTATGCCATGCAATGTGGGTGAATTTGGAGCTAAAAATCACTGACCCAGTATGTGAATTACTGATTAAAGAGCATTGTTTACTAAATCATAACAACAGCAAAATATGTGAATGATCATATGACAGTTCTAATTGGAAATATAATTCTAAATCAGATTTACCTTAGATCTAAAAAGGCCTGATGTGTAAAAACTATTAAGGCTTAACAGAGGAAAAAAAAAAAGAAAGCTAAATGCTCCATTTTAATTCAGAACTCAGCAGATGTCAACTTGTTTCAATTTCTGAACCCTCTCCTGTTGGGATTATTATAATGTCCTTTTTGATACTGAAAAGAAATGGAGGTGAATCAACTAATATTATTTTTCTTTTTAAAAAGGACTCAGATCATTGGTATATATAGCTACATAAAATATACAACACATAAATGTATATGAAATATTACAATGACCAAGAAGATTTATTAACAGGTTTCCTAAGAAAAAGAGGAAAATCTTCTAGAAAAGCAAATTCCTGATTTGGCACAGTTAATTGTAGGCTCTTTGAATTATCTGGAGGGAGAGGTTACAGAGAGTACATATTTACATACATTTATAGAAGAGAATGGCTCTTTCAGACCAATGACCAAACATTAAAGCTCTAAAATTACACCACTGAGGGCCTTCCTGGTGGCGCAGTGGTCGAGAGTCCGCCTGCCGATGCAGGGGACGCGGGTTCGTGCCCTGGTCCGGGAAGATCCCGCATGCCGCGGAGCGGCTGGGCCCGTGAGCCGTGGCCGCTGAGCCTGCGCGTCCGGAGCCTGTGCTCCGCAACGGGAGAGGCCACAGCAGTGAGAGGCCCGCGTACTGCAAATAAATAAATAAATAAAATAAAATAACATAAAATTACACCACTGAGGTCCTCCACTGTTTCCTTCTTTTGGACACACTCTAATTGCCAGTCATATGCTGTTTGGTGCAAAGTCAGGCCGATTAATGGGCCAAGTTAGCAGCCCAGCCACACCAGGGCCAGACTCTTTAAGACCAAGCCTGCTCACACCGTAGGGTTTTGAAACCATCAAGTCACTAGACCACACACCAGGCAAGGAGAGATCACGTCACAAAAAAGAAAATAACTATGTTTAAAACGAAAGCATTATCGACTTTGGTCTAAAGCTGGTAAAACGACCTTCGGGAAATTTCAAAGTGAAACAGATCAAATTCATTTTCAATCCCTCCTTAACTATAAATTGTCAAAAATAAAAACGGGCTGATCAGGCTCAGGGCACCAATGTTTAAAAACGACTCAGACAGCATAGGTCGTGGAAATTCCTGCAATTTCATAACAGGGCCCTTACAAACTGGTGTTCAGTCGGATTGCGTTTTGGGGTAATAATGTCCAAACTTTCAAATGGCAGAATCCAAGGGTGGGTGACCTTCACAGGACTCTGGGGTGGATATTTTATTTCACACACATCCCACCCACCACCACCAAATATTGTGACAGAGTGGGGACGAGCATGCTTCAAAAATGCCTCTCGCTCACAAATGACTGCCAGTCAACTCACAATTGACTGTGGAAGCCACAGAGGGGGAAAGAGGTCTAAACCAGCTACAGGCGGAGGTAGAGTGGTTCTGCTCTGGAACCCTTGGCATCTGTGGGTGAGCAGATTATTTTCTAATGAGTAAGACTGAAATCAGTGAAAATGCTCAGCGTTACAGGGAAAAATTACTTATCTCCTCTCTAACCTCTAAGCCCAGCCATCTAAGAAAAGACTCAGTAATTCAGGAGCCAGAATGTACAAAAGCAACCCGACACTTCTTGCAGAATATCTTCACCTGACTCGACTTTTGGATTTAACTCCAATCATTTATCTTCACAGACATGGCAGGGGTCTGGTCCAGGAAGCATTTAGATGCTCCATTGTTGGCACATTCTATTTACAGACAGGGGCTAACTTAGGTGGATACAGTTCTTGACTCTGAACAGAAGATAAAATGGTAAAAATAGTCGTGAGAGTGCCGAACACCTACGTACTCGACCTAAAATGTGCCCACTGCTCGCGATTTCCAGGAACAGTGACCACTGCCCTCTGAAAGCAAACTGGTTAATCCTGTCAAAATCAGGCTCCTTTGCCCTAAAAAGACCCCGAAAGGTCCTTCAAACACCAAGTTCCACATGGAGACATTTGTCTCCCAGGAACCTTTCCCCAGAACCTGGGAGGATGTCACACACTTACACACATCCTACTTCTTCCCCAAGGAGGGCTAAGCCCAGAAAAGACCTCCCGGGATCTCTAACTGGTGATATCCTATGGCCCAAGGGGTTTGCTTTTCTCCAGGTTCAGGGTGACAGAGAAGGGATTTATTTACTCTCTCCCATGTTTTAACTTTCACAACAACAAGAGTTTGTTTGAATGGCATCGAGGCTCCAGACAGTGGGATCCCTGGGGCCGGGGCTGGGCAATCTCCCTTTTACCTCTGCCCATGCTCACGGTTCCTGTGACGGCATCTCTACCTTTTCCTTCTAGTTTTTAACATTGAGTTTCACTTAGTACTAAGTGCAAAAACAAGCAAGACAGAAGGCCAGGTCCAGGACAGGCAGCTGTCTGGGTGGCGCAGGCATCAGCCACGGGCCCAGGCTTGACCAGAGCAGGCACTGGGGAGGTTAGATGAACCCAAGGTGGCTATGGATGAAAAGCCCGGGTGATGGTGGAAGGGGGTCCTCTGGGTGCCTCTGGGGAGGCGTGGGGACCCTGCGCACACTCGGGACAGAGCCTGGCCTGCCCCCTCCCTAGCATTCCTATTCCCTCAGCTTCCCCTTCCTGCAGCTCTGCCCGCCTCTTTCCTGCCTGGCATCCCCAGCTATGGGACATCCAAGGAGGTGACACCATCATGGGGGAAAAAGGTAAAAAGCTAGAGGGTCTAAAACTCCAGGCCTGGTTCTGCAAGCCCTCACACAGAACGGGGAAGCCCTGGAAGGCATAGAAACCCCACAAGTGCTGGGTTAGAAGAACAGAGGTGGCCTTACACTGTGACTGATAACTGTCCCACAAGAATCAGCACATCCCCGCACCTCCCCTGTCTGGCTTCTGCTTGTCCCGGGGGCCGGAGCTCCCAGACCCCAGTTCAAACAGGCCAGGACTCACTGAGGGCCTGGGAGGTGAGGGTGACTTTCAGAAGTATCCATTCTTCCCCATCACCTCATCAGAGCTCATGAAAGGAACTACTGCCAGTGACTATTAAAGGCACCCTTTCAGCAAAGGAAGACAAGATTCCGATTCTCTTAACCACTTGTTCCAAATGGCAACAGCCCACGGTTGTAGCCAATGAACTGTCTTAAAGATAAATAAAGGTCGCACATTCCTGTTAAATTGTTGGCTCCTGGTTCTTTAACACACCACACACCACACACACACACACACACACACACACACACACACACACACACGAGCATTCAGGGGAAATGAAAAAGTCTCGCGTACTCAGAATGAGGAGTGGAGAAAAATATTTTTCTCCATAGGAATGGCCTTACTTCCACATCCTGAAAATTCTACAACTTGGTTCAGGGCCAGTAAAGAGGAAAGCACTGGGAAGTCTGAGCAGCCCCCAGGGTCCTGAAGGCTGAAGCTTCACGTGGGAAGCAGGCAGCTGCAGAGAGGGTGGCTCCAGCAGCCCGACTGGTTCATTTCTTTTTTAACATCACCACCTACAGGGGCTGCTTTGAATAGGAGGGTCTGGGATGGCCTGTAATAAAGCCTCACAAGAAAAACAACTCTCAGAACAATTGCACCACATTTTTTTCAACTTCCTGTTTATTAGTATTTTATCTAAGAGCAGAACAAAAGTCTGTATAAATGGGGGAAAAGAAAACAGAAGCACTCACTCTAACATCTTACAACACACACACACACACACACCATCTTTTCCAAGGCTGTTACATTTGGATTTTTTTCATGGAACCCACTTCAGGTCTTCAAATGACTTTTGTGGCAGAGGTTAAGATGAAATAACTAGAATGCATCATCCTAGAAAAGTTATATGTTATTCAAAATATTTAAGTGGGCTTGTTTTCCGTACTTCTGGATGACGGTATTCATTTCTACGCTGGAAGAGTTCACACGTTATCAGTAAGATTTTGCATTTTGCCAGACAGACCCATGAACACAGTGGAAATACAAATGCCACCCATAACATCTGTTGCAAAGCTGGGCTGTGTAAGAGAAAGATGAGGCTGTGGGATCAAGGCAAAGGGTGTCCACTGCAGTTCCCAGTCTCAGAGGTGGACAAAGGGCTGAGACACCTGTATGTCTCCTCATAGAAACAGGGCCCCTGAGAGGGTCATTCCAGCTAAGACATGAGGTGATTACTGAATTACCAGTGACTTCTGTGAACTCTGTCTTTCTTCCTTAATCTGACTACCATGTCGTTCTCTGGGCTCCTAACCTGCCCACATTTTACACAAGATTCAGGGCCAGTGAGATTGAGGGAATAGAGAATAAATGGCCACAGAACTTAAAACATTGACCTTGGTGGCCACATTTTCTCTTCAAAATGGCCTGGAGTGTTCAGTCTATCTTTGTGGACATGTGTTCATCAAAGGCCTTGGCCGAGTTCCATAGAACCCTTCTCTGAACAGTTCTAAGATCACGTCTTCTCTTCTCAAGGACACCTGAGAATTTGGACTCATCAACTCAAGAAATTGCTTAGGTTATTTTCTGTGCCCCAGTAATCCAGAATTTTATATATTATCCCCATATCTTATTCTCTTATAACATTAGCATACCTAGCCTTGCCTAGGTATTTCTGATACCCAATGACCTTGTTCACATGAAAATGAGAAGGAATAAGTAAGAAAAGGTCTTCTGTTGTATGGGGTAACAAGAAACATATCTGCAGATAGGGAAGGCATAAATCAAAGCTGAAATGTGAACTTAGCCCTGGTCAAGACCATTGTAACTAATCAGAAACAGACTGCAAATGCTCTCACAGAACAAGTAAGTGTCTTTCTAAATGGCTGAGAATGAAGTGAGGTCTAAAAGTGAACTGAACCATCACAGTAAACAATGAAGTTCACCAAATAATACAGCAGTCGTCCTTTGCTTGCTGGTTGTAATCTTTGAGAACTCCGTGAATATGCCTTGAACTTGGACGACAAAGAAATAGGAGGTTGTTTTGTTCTGCTAAGTGGCCTTGATTGACCTCTCAGTGGTCAAAACTGAGAAAAGGGATTCTTATTAGAGAGAACATCTCTGCAGCATTTGACTGGCAAAACAGATGAACCTTTCGGTGATAGTTTCTGCCAAGGAAGGACTTGCTCCTTGGGCATAAGAGAAGACAAAACATTTTATCAACGTCAGAGAGCATTTTTGAAGCAAATTCATCCTAGCTAAATGGCACGTAGAAAAAGTCAGAAAAACAAAAGGCCTGTGTTTGCTTCACAGAAAGAAAACGTGGTTGCATGGAATAAGAAATCCTTCTCAAACACAAAAGACAACGCTTTGGGCCAATACGGAAGGAGCTAGACACTCGGCACCAGGAGCTGGGGTTGCCGGGAGGGAGGTGGAAGAAACGACAGACAATATCTAAATAGGGACTGTCCTGCCACCAGCTGCACGCCAGGCTTAAGGATAATAGACATAATACTCAATCTGTAAGGGGCTACCTTGTAAGATACTGAGGTCCCTCTTCCAGCAAACCTACAAAAGGGATAGCTAGTGTGACAAGTAAGTGACGGGTGGCTACTTGGAAGTCAAGACATGGCTCCTCTGCACACCAGGAAGCATACATTTAGTGAGTCACCTGTGTCAGTGAGTAAAATCTAGTGGACACCTGTGGTTTGCTGCCTTAGTGATCCATTCTAAATCTTCATAACTCCATTGCCCAGGGAGAGGAGTGAAGATAAGGCAGGTAAAATCAATGAGTACATCACAGTCCTTCACCCACTGTGATTGGCTCAGGGATAGGCACATGACCTCAGCTGGTCCAATCAGAGTGAGTTTCAGCACTTCTGCGGGGAATGCTGGGACAAAAGCTCTTTGCTGCTGGATTTGGACCCAGAGGACGAGTGGCAGCCGCCTGAGGCCCTTGAAGTTGGGTCTATTTGAGAAGGGAGTCAACACATTAGAGACAGAGCCAGGAGGAGAAAAAAGTTGAAATAATCATGTCTTGACTTCACTTGAGAGGTATCTGTGCGAATCCTATTCGGAGATTGCTTACTGACATGAGATAGTAAGTTCTAGAATTTGTTTAAGCCAGTTCGAGTTGCATTTTCTGTCACTCTTAACCTGGAAAGATTCTTAATTAAATCCGAAAGCCTCTGCAATTATATACTATCCATTCCTGAAGGAAAGGGTCAACAAGTGTGGATTCCTCTTTTATCCCTAAACTATTCGACGTTACTGAACAGTCCTTCCCATTTAACTAAAGACACAGAAATGTACACCGAAAGATACAATCAAATTCAACAGGAAACAGTTCCCTTAGTTCCCTCCTAGCCTTAGCACGATGAGAAAGCCTACTCCCAGAGATGTTACCCCAGGTTTCCCAGGTGGGTCCCTCTGAGAGTCCCTTAGAATTGTACAATCATAAAGAAAGTTAAAAATAGAACTTAAGGGCTTCCCTGGTGGCGCAGCGGTTGAGAGTCCGCCTGCCGATGCAGGGGACACGGGTTCGTGCCCCGGTCCGGGAAGATCCCACATGCCGCGGAGTGGCTGGGCCCCGTGAGCCGTGGCCGCTGAGCCTGCGCGTCCGGAGCCTGTGCTCCGCAACGGGAGAGGCCACAACGGTGAGAGGCCCGCATACCGCAAAACAAAACAAAACAAAACAACAAAAAACACAGAAGTTAAAACAGACAGAAAATAATAGAAAGTCAGATGAAACTGTTGAAACAGAGAAGACTAAGTCATGACAAAGGACTACATGATATAATCATTAGACTTCCTTCTACTTTCAACATTATTTCTCATCCAGCCGCCATCTTATAAAACTCCAATTCCCTCTGCCCCAGGAATTTTATTTTCTTTGGGGCTCAGTAGTCTTTGCTATGGAATCTGACCAAGTAGGTTAGCATAATTCTTGAAGAGTTTAAAATATAAAGGCTCTTGATGTTCACTTTATGATAAATAACGCTCATAGGTTTCTTGGCCTTACTCGTTTCAGAATAGCTCTGTATAACAGGGCTTTTAAAAGGTGTTCACACATTGTAAACTTTGAAATAATAAGAAATATGGATTCAACTTTGATCAAAGTGCACTCTTAAAAAATAATCTTGATATCGTTAAGTTTTGCTTTGCTTTGTAGAAACAACTCTAATCATAAGGGCATCTGCTGAGATTTGACATTTGATCTGCCCTAATCTTTCACCCATTCATCACTGTGCAGCCCTGAGTACAAATAAAGAGCAACAAGATATTGAACTAGAGTTTAATGTGTAACCAAGATCCACCGAAGCAAAAACCAGGGAAGGAACCCCAGCCAGCCTCCCGCTGGCAGTGGCTGAAAAGCCAAAGAAAGCTGGTGGCACTGAATCGCTAGTGGCCAAGTCAGCCCGGGAGCCCATCAGGCTGCCCATGGGCCTTCCCCCTTCATGGCCTCTTTGGTCTATGAATGGATTCTGATCATGGATGCCCCAATTCACCCTCTCTTCACTTTCCAGGGCTGGGTATCTGGGGTGCCACATCCCTGGCACTGGGAACACACCAGGTCCCCCTAAAATCTCACCTGCCCTGTGGAACTCCAGGGATGTGGATTCTCAATTCCTTAGAGGCCGGCATGTTCGCTCTCATTATATAGGTGAGGAAGCTGGTCTCTGTCCGGTCAGATCAGAGCCTTTGTGGGCTTGTCTCCAGGTAGAATTCCAATTTCTTGTTCCCTCAGAGGTTCTCATCTGTCCCTCCAGGAGAGAACACTGACATACAGGGAAGGAAGGAGCCCCCTTCATTTCATCATCTCCAGTCAGTTATCCACTAGCCCTTTGTCAAGCCTTCTTATGGTTCCCAGGCCTGGTTCCTCTCACTGGCTCAGAAGTCTAGAGCTTCACCATACTAGTCTTCCTAAAACATTGCTTTGGCCATGGAATTCCCCTGCTCTAGGACCTACTGTGCTCCCTGTTGCCTCCAGCACTGAATTTAAATTCTCTGCCCAGGTTGAGAAAGACCTCTACGGTTTGCTTCTCCTCTAGCTATGCAACAGTTTCCTCCCCCCATCCATCTCACCATGGGTTTATTCAACAAAAATACATCGGCGCTTGTGTCAGTCTGCTCAGGCTGCCGTAACAAAGCACCACACACTGCGGGGCTTAAATGACAGGAGTTGATTTTCTCAAAATTCTGGAGCCCAGAAGTCTGAGATCAAGGTGTTAGCAACCTCAGTTTCTTCTGAGGACTCTCCCCTTGGCCTATAGGTGGCTGCCTTCTCGCGGTGTCCTCACATGGTCTTCCCTTTACATGCGTCCGTGCCCTGATCTCCTCTTCTTATAAGGACACCGGTCATATTGGATTAACGTCCACCCAAATGACTTCATTTTGTCTTAATTACCTCTTTGAAGACCTATCTCCAAATCCCACCATATTCTAAGGTAGTGGGGGTTTTGGGGCTTCAACATAAGAACCCATAACAAGCACCAACAAATACCATGGGATGGAGAGGGGAGAAGTGGAAAGGGCGGGAAGGGGACAAAGATGGGTAAAACACGGTCACTGCTGTCAGGCAGATACATTCCCACTGCTCACGCAGGAGGACGCTGGGCTCTCTCCTTGCTCACAGCGGTGCTGCACTCTGAGCACCTCCTCCTGAGGCACCATCACCCTCCTGCCTGAACTGGCACGTGAGCTGCCCCAAGAGGATCTCATGCAAGGCTGGCCATGGTGGGCACCAAACAAATATTTAGTTTTCTAACTAAAAGCCACCGAAGGGCAGGAGGGCCATCAGGCTTCTCCAAAGCCTGGCTTGGCATCTTTCAGGTGCGTATCACCTACATCAGAACATTTCAAAATCGATTTTTCTCATGACTTACTGGGAGACTTTCTAGTAAGTCTAATACTGGACTTCAGTAAGTGAAATCCCCAGTCAGCATATCTTGATGAAATATTCTTTAGTGTTGTAGTTTTACTCACTTTATGCCCTGAATGTCGTGTATGAGAAGTGACATCTTGCTCTGGGGGGCAGGAATGTCATCCTCACCAACATCAACCACATGGCCGTGGCGTGAGATCGAAGAAGACGAAGGGTATCCAGGGTCCTTTAAAATGTGATGTATCTTTAGGTGCAAACAAATGGCCTTGTGACACTTTCCTTCTACTGTCATTAGCAGGAGAAGCCACCTCATGTATTTATCCAACACAGGCGTCCCAACCCTTCCTGGTTGAGCTAAACATCAACTCTTCTTTGAACACACCCTGGACGCCCACAGACAGCAGCCTCAGAGTTCTTCTCTGCGCTCCCAGAGGGCTTCGTTCATAGTGTGGTTTAGTGCCATGGCAGTTGAGAATATATGCACTCTGGGATCCAACTGTCTGGCCCTGGATCCAAATCCAGGCCCTGCAAACCTACCTGCTGTGTGACCCTGGACAAGTTACTTAACCTCTCTGTGCCTCAATGGCCTCATCTGTAAAATGGGGATCATAATAGGACCACTCTCTTGGACTGTGTGAGGAGGAAGTGAGATCACTCACAAGTTGAACCTGGTCCAGAGCCTGGCACACATTTGGCCCCTGGAAAACAAGAATGTTGATATCACATTATCTTTCACAACTGTCTGCCCTTCTAAACTGTGACCTTCCTAAGGACAAAAGCACTATTCCTTAGGGTGGCTTGGTGCCTGGGGCCTAATATCATTTATGTAATAATGTGTGGAAATAAACGCCTGTGATAACCCAATCCTAGGTTTAAAACTGATTTTTCCTCCTTCTTCCAAAATGTAACAAGAAAAGTAACACAGCCCAGTTAAAATGTTTAGGTGAATTAAATAAAGCTCCCCCGCTCCTGTCTCTTGGCCTCAATCACAGCTTTTCAGTGCAAACACCCCACGAAGGCCTAATAAAATCACACATGTGTAAATGATCTTCTTTTCAATGTTCCATAAAATAAATACTTTTAAATTAAGAAGTTTGTGGTGAGAAGTTATACCCATTATGGAAGAATGAAAAGTAGTTCCATGATGTTAATCCTGAGGCCAAATGAACAGTAATCAAAGTTTATAAGTGCAAATTCCTAGAGAACATTTTGCCACTCATCTCCTGAGCCTCGGTCATCACCCCTCACACACATTATGCTACTAGTTCTATTTTTATAAGCTGGTAATTTTTTTTTAAATGATAGGAGTTTAGGCATATAAAAGAATGTTTATCATATACATTAAAAGAGCCCTACGTCATAGACTACATAAATGCCAGAGCCATTAGTTTCTCAGTTATTTACAATGGCTGACATGCAGGTGGACTTCAGAGGGCCTGAGAACATCCGTGGGGCTGAGACCTCCAGGGTGGGACCACTCATCCAGGAGACCATCTCCCCACTGTTGATCAGCAAGGGTATCAGCCAACTTCTGGCTGAAGACAGAACAAAAAGAAACACGCCTACCATAAGGCTCCTATTCTCACAACTCCTATAAGGAGTATATATTTTACAGCGGAAAATCTTGTACTGAGAGCAAACCTGTCTTGTATGAAAAACACTCTGGTGTTAACTCCCCAACTGCCCCCAATTCACGCTGCTGCTTAAAGACATTAGCTAGGCAAAAACAACAGAACATGTAAGATCATATAATTTTCAAACTACTACAAACCCAAACTGCCTTGCAGTACATCAGGGTACAGATCGGGTAAGTGAAAGATGCTGTTCCAGGGAGCTGCCTTTATGACACCCCGAGGGTTGAACTGTTCTTGACGAAATAGGCGGCCATGGGCTGCCCTAATCCTCTGGTTTCAGGCTCTGCAACACTCAACCCGACTGAGAAACTGACTCTCAGGGCGGGGAAGAAGTAATTCTTTAAAAATGTGATCTATCCCCATTTTTCAAGACTTGCCCTGTCGCACGAGATGAGACCCCACTGAGAGAGGTTCACACACGCCTCAGGAGAAAAGGAGTGTTTCTTCACGGGTGAGACCAGGGAGCGCACAGCCGGCCCAGCTCCAGGTGTTGATTCTGGTTTCACACTTGGTTCCCCAGCCCCCAGCGGCCGTCCAGGCCTCTGTCTCCGGGGGCGACTGCAGAGCATCATGTGTCGGCGGGGGCGGTCGTGGGCGACGGCGCTGACGTTAGGAAACAGGGCTCCACCTACACAACCGGGCTTTCAGTTTCCCCCGGCAGCAAACACCATTATGCAAATGATTTCCCCGCCCACCTCACCCCCCTCCCAGTCTTACATATTCATTCTTCACTCTGAAGTGAACGTACGTACAAGGCCAACTAAGCATTTGCATCATATTTACTTTAAAATGCCCAGGTGCAATTCTGAAACAAGATTCTCCTTTTCCCGAAGGGCAATTGCGAATATAAAGTAATGAATTAGGAGCAATGGCAGGAAGAAAGCCCTGAGGCTAAGAGCACACTTCTCACAGAAATGGCAGTTGAAAGGCATGTGCCAGGAATTACACAAATCCGAGGAAAGAGACAGCTGGAGGTGTGTTCTGACTCCTTCTAGAATCCTGGGGTCTCCTGGGGTTTAGGAAGACAAATGTCTAGTTCACATGCAAGTCGCGTTCTCGAAATTGGGAAGTACAGTCATTTTTGTCTGCATTATGTGTGATTTTATTTGCAGTTTAACTCAAGTGATATAATTTAAGGTAACATCCACGCTGACAAAAAAAAAAAAAAAAAAATTCCCAAGCAGAAACGGTGTAGGTAAAATCTGGGGATGGAGCGGGGCTGGGCAGAAAGGCATGCCCTCCAGCACTTTTATGCTAAATAAATCATTTAGGGGTATTTTAATACGAGTTTTAGACCGGAATGATTCTTTTAAGTTGTAATCCTTGTCGTTTCATTTATGAGATTCACATAATCTTGGTGAGTGATTTAGGATTTTTTTTTTTTTTAAATGTCAAGCAGATGCGCTGGAGGAACCATTTGCTGGACAGTCATTTCTGTTTCCCTCAAAGGGATGCTTCCTCGCTCCCACTTACACGCGGTTTCATTTTCAAGGTGCATTTGCAGGGTTGTGTGAAGCTCCCAGCTGCAGTGAAGTGACTGATGACTCTGTAAATTATCCTGAGTGCAAAGGAAATCTAGTTCATTTATAAAAAGCTTTGAAGTAATTATAAACTCCACTGCAGGTGGGAAACTTTTATAAGACAAAAACTACCGAAGCACAGACGCTTCTCGGAAAGCCCCAAGCAGTAAAGAAATCCTCTAGTGACCTGTCACTCAGTTTAAAGCTGATCCACATTGAGGGTGATGATGCCCTGCAGCCCTCATGGTGAGACCCATCTAATGTAAGGCAAGACAAAGCCCACCCTTCCTTGCAAGGGATTCTGAGCAAACTTACAGGCTGTTTCTGCCTCCGTGGAAGGTCCTGGGCACAGGCCAGGTGCGGCATCCCTACATTAGGTGGGACCCATGAGATGGGCTCTGTCTCCAGTTAGAGTTCATAAAACCAAGACTTTGGAGAGGTTAACTTGCCCGAGATTCTGGAAGAGCTAGAAGTCAAGGCATTTGTTTTTGCCCGCCACACACTATTCCATCTGAAGGGGAAACAAAAAGCAACCAAATGTACAAATTCTGCCCAACTTGTGAACACCGTTTACTCAAGAATGGCCTTCCTCTCCCTGGTCTGTGTGGACACATGTGGTAAGTGGGTACTGGGATGTGAGATTAGGGATCTCATTGTTTCCACATACAAAAACCATGTTCTTCACCAGCTCTGTCATTAAACATAGCTGATATCTGGGAGGGAATGTTGATCTTGGTTCAGGACATGCCCCAGTGTCCTGGACTGCAGGGAAACCCACATTCCTTTCTTACCCCTGGAGGGTATCTGAGAATCTAGGTCTCCTTCCCACTCTGCAGGGTACGTTTGTCATCTCCCTTCCCTGCCTTCTTCCCTGAGGAGCTTGGAGGTTGCCACCCTACAAGCTGTGGGCTGATGCAGGGAAGGGAGGAGGGTCCCTGCATCCCAGTGGGATCATCGGTGGGTCTTCACATACACTTGTAAGGAATGTAGCATCCCAGTGTTCAAAGTTATGGGGCTGTCAGGAGTCCTAGTCTCAGAGTCACCCCAGGGAGGGTGAACAAGCTTTCACTAGGGACCCGGGGACCTTCCCTGGCACCTGTCTTCTGTTGAGTAAGTGTGTCTGAGGTCCAGACTAACAGTCCGCCCCCAGACTCGACCAACAACCTGCACTCTAGGTGGGAAACACCTTTTTAGGGACTCATATGAACTCACTTGGTCAGGGTAATCTGAGGCCGAGGTTTGAAACCGCCAAACAGCTCAGGCATAGCTAGGAAGTAACTCAGATCCTTTTGGACATTGTTGCTATTGAGCCTACAGAGAAAGATGGAGCCCCATCACTTCACTCTTTGAGATAGGAAAGATGTCTCAGAATCTAACGTCAATGATTTCCTGAAAGAACTTAATCATTGAAGACATCAAATTTTATTTTTTTATTTTTATTTTTTTATTTTTTTGCGGTACGTGGGCCTCTCACTGTCGTGGCCTCTCCCGTGGCGGAGCACAGGCTCCGGACACGCAGGCTCAGCGGCCATGGCTCACGGGCCCAGCCACTCCGCTGCATGTGGGATCCTCCCGGACCGGGCACGAACCCGTGTCCCCTGCATCGGCAGGCGGACTCTCAACCACTGCGCTACCGGGGAAGCCCGAAGACATCAAATTTTAAATGGATTTATATAAAATCCACCTCCTCATCCCTTCCAAGAAAGGTGGATTCTGGAGATGTTGAGGGTGAACGTTGGTAGGTTTTAAGGGTGAGGAAGAGATAAAAATTGGAGCAAACCAAATAAGATGCCACCGCCAGCTGACTAAGGAATAGGAGCGAGGCCCAGAGCCAGGGTGAAGGGGAAGGGAGACTGGGAGGGTGAATCAGAGGGGAGCTAAAGAGAGGTGGGTTGTAGGAAGAGACAAGGCTGCCTCAGGGGGGAGAGGCGCAGGAGGTGAGAATCACATCCTACCTGTTTGCAGTTGGGTCTGGGCTTATCTTGGAGGGACATAAGAGGGATGTGAGAACAGACAGATTGAACTGCTCTGTACAAGGGACCAAATGTGGACGAGAAGTTGGCAAGTTTTCAATAAACAGACTGGCTCAATGAAAACCCAACTTTTCCAGCCATTAGAAGATGGCCCGGCACCTGGTCATGGGAGGAGATGTTACAGAGTAGAGAGGTATAGGTGGGGTTATACAAGATGGTCACTGGGTCCTCTCGAAGCTTGAGGTGAGTCTAGGGAAAGGAATAATAACCTTGTGAAATGCCACAGCAAGTGCAAAGTGAGAGTAAAAGTTATGACGTAGCTGACATTTTCCAGGCTCCGACTCAGTATCGAACTCTGTGCTGAGTTCTACGTTTAACATTGGCAACAGCCTCAGAAATAGGTGTTATCATTTACCTGCATCTTACAGGTGAGGATGTTGAGACGCAGGGATGCAAACTGAATTAGCCTAACTCTCGTGACTAGTAAGCGGTGGGCTCAAAATCCAAACCCTGGTCTGTGGGACTCCAGTGATAAAAGAACCAAAGCTCTCAAGGAAATGTCAAGTGGATAGTATTTAAGAGCATAAAGCAGATTAAAAGTCTGGGAGAGAGACCTAACTTATTCATTCTGGTCCTCCTGGTCCTCACCTGAGTGAATCCCTATGTGAATAGAACATGTGGGAGAAATTAATATCAAAAATTGCCAAGTAAAAGAAATAAAACCCATACATCTAGAGTGGAAAAGCACCACCAAAGATAGCCAACCCTTTGGAGAATGAGCCTATACAATTTGACCTTGAAATGTGCTTAGAGAAGAACCCTCGAAGGTGGGCCAGATGGAAGCCTCCCTATGATGGGACAAACCTGCCTGGGGGCGGGAATTTCAAGCCTGAGAGGGAGTCGCCAGGTCTCAGGGGGAGGAGCTGAACTGGTCATCAGCCTGCCCGACTCTGAGAGCTGCCTTCTGTCGGGGTACCAAATAGATCAAGCCATTTAGCAGGTGGTACAGCCCCTTATCACCAGAATAAATGGTCCTGCTCCAAACGCCAGGAGACCCTGTGCTCCCACAAGCATGAGAATCACATGGGTCAAAATATGTAGAGATGAAAGTGTACTTCAGAAAGAGATTTAATACTCCAGCTAGCAAAATTCTGAATTTTCTATTTAAAACATGGACCCCAGAATGAAGAATGCAATGGTGAAGGTATTTTGTCTTTATAATCAAGAACAATGATATCAACTGGCCAAACATTTCACCCAGCCTCTGTCTGCATAATTCATCCATTGGTATGGATGTGAGTCTTTGAAATGCATCATCAGAAATGGGCTGAATTGTGTTTCCCTCAAATTTATATGTTGATGTTCTAACCCCCATTCAATCCCTCAGAATAAGACTGTATTTAGAGGTAGGGCCTTTAAAGAGTTGATTAAAGCAAAATGAGGTCGTATGGGTGGGCCCTAATCCAATATGACTGTCCTTATAAGACGAGGGGGATAAGACACACAGAGAGGTATCAGGGGTGCTCGGGCACACAGGAAGGGCCATGTGAGGACACAGGGAGAAGACGGCCATCTGCAAGCCAAGGAGAGAGGCCTCAGAAGAAACCAAACCTACCAACACCTTGATCACGGACTTCTGGCCTCCAGAACTGTGAGCAAATAAATTTCTGTTTAAGCCATCCAGTCTGTCGTATTTTGTTACATCAGCCCCAGCAAACTAATGCACATTTCAAAATCACTTTAGTTTTTCTATTTGCTTACAAACAGTTGCAAGGTGTCCAGGGTTTGTATCTTCTGGGCCACTGGACACAACTGAAGCCGTGCCAGCCTGCAAATGCTCAGAGGACCCTCAACCCACATGGGCTCAGCCAGTTTATGAAGTTTGATTTCACAAAACTTAGTATTATCCTCTCAGTGGAATCCTAAATAATAAGGACTATGGTATACAGCCAAGACTGCCACATCGACAACACTGAATCACACAGATAAACACACGCCCCGTGGAGTTGGTGAGAGATAGCTGTGGAGAGAAGCAATTGAATCCACGTTGAGCACTGTGACAAGTCCATGATGGTAGGAAAAAAGTGTCCAGCATCCCCAAAAGAAAGGCCCCAGCATCCCCAAAAGAAAGACCCCAGCTATGTAGTCTGGAGTCATATTCCTGCTATAACATGTTATCAGTAAAGAATATCCCAAAGGGATCTGGTTCTTTAAAGCTACAACATGCTATCAATAAAGAATATCCCAGGGGCTTCCCTGGTGGCTCAGTGGTTGAGAGTCCACCTGCCGACGCAGGAGACACGGGTTCGTGCCCCGGTCCGGGAAGATCCCACATGCCATGGAGAGGCTGGGCCCGTAAGCCATGGCCGCTGAGCCTGAGCGTCCGGAGCCTGCGCGTCCAGAGCCTGCGCTCTGCAACAGGAGAGTCCACAACGGTAAGAGGCCGGCGTACCGCGAAAAGAAACCCAAACAAACAAACAAAAAAGAATATCCCAAAGCGATCTGGTTCTTTAAAGCCAGGGCATTCTCTTGCTCTTCGGAACCAGCAAAATCCACTGCTCACTGAAATGCCTGTCCCGGCATCTCACAAGTTTGCACATGGAGGTTGTTCATAAAGGACTACGTGGGTAATTCAAACAAACCCTGGGGTTTGGAAGTCACAGTTTTGGCTGCTTAAGTTTCCATTTTCAAGCTCTTCTTCTGGAAGAGCTTTTGGGGGCCACCGTGCTTTTTCTGGATGCGTAACAGAGTGACAAATTCCACAGGAGAGAGTTTAGAAACTGCCGGGTGAAGTGAGAGGGGTGCGGGACTGGCTGGGTCATAGCTGGGGCGGCCAGGCCTCTTTCCACTGGGGCTCTCCAGGGCTCTGAGAGGAGTCCCCCAGAGGGGACTTCAGCCCCGTTTTGAGCAACATCAACCATGGCAGAGTGCATGTCCTGAGGGCTCTGGAGTGAGGGGCCATACTCATCTGCATATTTATGTCACAGCAGGTCTGATCAGGACACACTTTTCCCTTCCTGCTGAGTTCCGCCTCTACCTCTGTTCACTCTTTCACCAGCCACATGACACCCGACACTCATTTCTGGCACCGTCTGGACTCGCCCACCTCCGTGCTCCTGCACCTGCTGCCCCCAACACCTGGACAGCCTTCTGTCATCACCGCTGCACATCCAAGTCCAAGTCCACCTGCCTCTCAAGGCCTGGTCCAGATGCCGCCTCCTTCACAGGCACCATGGTCTCAGCGTAAGTCATTCTCCCCGCTGACCTCCAGTTCCTGTGGCCCAAAGCCCCCTTCAGCTTAGGCGTATACCCCTCACGGTAAGTCATTTCCACCAGAATTCTTTTCTGATTGATGGTTGCGTCCTCATCAGAACCAATGGTGCTTAATAAAATATCTGTGGGTTTTCACGTCATTCAAATCTCAGTACTTCCTCATTGCCACCAGAAATATTTCCCATAGTATATTTTGGTGTTCTTTATAATGTAAGATGATGATCGTGTCTGCCCCTCTAAGTACTAAAAACCTTCCATCAATCTGTCCTGGTTATATGCCTTGATTGAGGAGGGATTAAAATTTCATGGTCCCAGTGTCTGCATATGAGGGCACATCAGAGCATGTTCCCACAGAAATGTGCCTACACAGCAATGTGTGCCCGGGATGGGGCAGGAAGATGGGAATGGACAGAGACCAGAGACTGGCTGAATTTCTTTGGGAGACGGTCTGGAAGTGCTGCCTGTGATCCAAACATAAAACCTGGGTTTAGGAGATATAGTTCCTCAACCTTTGTCTCCTGCATGGACACTCAGCCCCAGAACCTGTGACTTCCAAACCACAGGGCTTGTTTGAATCATCTAATTAGTCCTTTATTAAGAACTTCAACGTGCAAACTTGTGAGATTCCAGGACAGGCAGCTCAGTGAGCAGCGGATTTTGGAGGTTCCAAATAGCAAGAAAGTCCTCTGCTTTAAAAGAGCCACATCCAACTGGAATATGCCTTATGAAATGCATGTCTGGGACTGTGGTTACTGACCAGCAGTGCTCAGCCATCCATCACTGAAAGAGTCTGCCTATGCCTCCAGCTTCTCCTCGTCACCACACAGTTTCCGCATAGACAACTGGCCAAAGGTGCTGGCCACGCCATGGTGGCCGGCGGGGCATGCTGACACGATGTGCACCTGGCACACAGGTGTTCCCATTTTTTATTGGTGCCACTCAGCCAATGCACACGAGAGAAAGAGGGGGAATCCCTCTGCAATCTTCGTGATGCTTGGGTGAGAGAAACTAATTCCACCCCATGCCCACCCCTCACATGGTCGCAGTCACCCTCCTGACCCATGTGTACAGACGGGCCCAGGTGTTACCATCTGCTCTGCGTTCTCAAATGTCAAGGGTGACATGGGCGGCCTGGAGTTTCACAACTCAGCCAGTTCTCCCTGCTGCCACTTCTGTCTTAATCGTGGCTCTCGTGTACCCATCTGTGCCACCCCCACCCCCCCATGGTCCAGGCCAGTCCTTCCCAGCCATGCACGGCAAGTTTCCGAGCCGAGTGCCTTCTAAGTAGGCTCTGAGTCTCCAGTAGGTTTTCAGTTCTTCCCAGAAAGTCACTTTTCTAAAGCTCCATCATCCTGTTCTCTACTCAAAACCTTTAAGTACTGCGTGTGCGCGTGGGCACACACACGCTGCCTGCAGGTGAAAGGCCCAGCACGGTGATCTGGCAATTGAGGCTCTAACAAAGCCTCCAGCCTCCTCCTCCCACCCCGGCCAGCCCTGCAGGCACCACGTGCCACTGTGCTCTGCCTCTGATCACACCACTCCTCCCATATGGGGTTCTTTTCCCATTTTTAATTTCAATCCAAATGTCACCTCTCTTTCAGCCCATACTAATATATTCCTTCTAATCTTCTATAATATTGAAATGTGTTATCCCAAATTGCATTCACTGGAACTCTGGTTCCATAAAATTCTCCAAAAAAGAAAAGAGGGGGGGGTTTCCCCACCATCTACCGTCTACTGCCTATTTTATGCTATTTTTTTTGATATTTTCAAAGCATGGCCAAAAGCTCTGAGAAGTCCTGCAGTAAAAAAAAAAAAAATCTCTTGGATCAACTTGGATTTTCCCACTCTATCCTTGCCTGTAGGCTTTTGGGGGAGCATATCCTTTATTGTGGTCTACACCCTCACCTCCATGGCCACCGTATGAATGACTTGACCCACGGGTGGCCTGAACATGAAAACAGCAGAGAAGTTGTTTTGAAGCCTCTGCTTCCTAGGGGGGCAACGGCAGCCGGTTGTTCTGGGTGTTTCACCATCATGTTGTTGAGCTACCAGATTCCAAGGACCCCGCAGCGGGCTGGCCTCCGTGGGCGCTCAGTGGTCACAACCTGATCCATGAAATCCAGGAGAACTCACCTGGGAGCCACGGGTTTAGGAGAATTGGGGCAGGAACCTGGGGTGGCATCAGGCCCCCTGGAGCTTTCTTTATAACTTGACAGCAAGTTTGTCCCCAAGTAGGGGTGCCTGAGCCTAATGTCCAGGTAATGTCCAGGAACATCCCTCTGGGGCTCTCTCAGTGCTGGATGCTGAGGCCGTGGTGGTGCCTTCTGCACAGGGAGGACCACAAAGTGGCAGGACCGTGGAAGCTGAGAGAACCATGAACAGAAAGCACGATTCTCTCAATCTTGAGGGCTCCCCGGGAATGGGTGGGTCAATTGGAAAAGTGGTCCAACAGCTCCACCCCCTGGAGTGTGCCTTTTCAGGACAGAGATATAGTCCCTCGGGCCCCTGGACTCTTCGTTCTGGAAGGGAACCTGTTTAGAAGAGCACGGCTGAGCCATCCATTTAGCAGAGCGCCTGGGCCTCCTGCTGGCAGCGTTCTTTCTCTGTGGGCTCTTCCAGCAGAGAGAACACAGCCCAAGTGCAGGGAGTCGGGTGGCTGGTGGTTCTTTCCCCAGGGGCAGAATTTCTCCGCAAATTCTCTCCTCACCTCCTTCCCCGTCATTTCCGTAAGCTGCTTTCAAGCCACGTTTCATAAATCAGGACCTGCTGTTGCATAAAGCAGCCGTGGAAAGGCCAAGTCACCATGGGCAAATCCATTTCACCTCCCGCAGGCCCTGCCTTCCTTCCATCGGGGGCTCCCTGGAACAGGGTGTGCAGGACTGCAAGCGACAGCTGGGCTCCCAGGACAGCGGCTGGGACCTGTTACCTACGTCCAGGCCCAAATTCAGAACACATGGGGCCCAGGGAAGAGGCACGGTCCCTTGTTCAAGCACTATTAAGAATTTCAGGATGGTGACAGCAGAGCATTAAATCAGGCACCGACCTTGTGAACACGGGGACCTGTGTGATGCACAGGTCACACAATCATGTGGTTGGCTCAGCCAATCTCGGCCATGGACCCTGGGGACTTAATGGTCTCACCCTAAGTCTTCACAGTGGTAAGACAGACATCACAGCCTCCCAGGAAGACTTCTTTGAAAGGGGGCTCTCAGGCCGGCCCTCTGGGTGCCCTCCCCATATTTCCATCCACTCGAGCCCTTAGCAGACCTGACAGCCCCTCTAATCATCTGGTTTGATTCCACCTCCACTTGGCGGGGTCGGCTCTTTCTTACAGACTGTGTCCATACCTGATCGTCATTGATCTGTTTATTTTTGGCCCCGGAAAAATCAGGCTTCTTTTCTACCTGGGTAGCATGTCTACTTCTCCAGGTTCAGGTCACATGTTCTCAATACGCAGATATCCATCCGACCCTGATTCTCCCAGCGCCCATGAATGTCCCAGGAACTGGCCCGGCCTGGCCTGTGTCCACCTGAGCATCTGTGTTCCATGAGCTGGCTGCCCGCTGGACCCGTTTACTCCAAGCTTCCCCTTAGCCCTCTCCTGACATCTTCTCCCCTCTGCCGTGGCTGTTCTGTCCTCCAACTGTGTTCACTGTTCATATGTCCCCATTTATCTGCCCCGACCCCTTCCTGTTTCTGTTTCACATTCTCTAAAAGCGCCAAGCATCCCTCAGCCCTGAAGTCACAGGATGTTTGTTTGAAAAGCAGAGGGGTTGTGTCAAAGGCCTCAATTCCAACCCAAATCCCACATTCCAACCAAAATCACCTATGTCTCCCCCTTCTAACTCCCCCAACCTAAAATATATAAACTTAAAATATATTTTCAGCAGGAAAAAGTGAACTGCTTAGTAAATGGTGCTGGGAAAAATTGCTGGCCATTTAGAGACAAATTTGACAACCCCCCAACACTTCAAACCCTAAACAAAAATAAATCCCCATACACTTGGCATTTTAAATCTCGAAAATAAAATTACAGATCACCTGAAGGAAAAAAATATGTGAGAATATTTTTGTAATCTAGACGTGGGAGCAGACCTTCTAGGCAAGCTAAAACCTGGAGGTCAGGAAAATAATAACACGTTGGACTACATAAAAATTAAATATTTCTGTAAAAGAAATAAGACACAAGAAACAAAGTAAAATGTCAAGCAACAGACTGGGAAAAAAATACTTGCAGAATATATATCAAAGGTTTAAAATACAGAATATTTGAAGAGCTCTTACAGAATAACAACAAAAATAGGAGGGAAGAAAGGAAGGGAGGGAGGGAGGAAGGAAGGGGAAAGAAAGGAAGGAAGGAAGGAAGGAAGGAAGGAAGGAAGGAAGGAAGGAAGGAAGGAAGGAAGGAAGAAGGAAAGAAAGAAAGAAAGAGAAGGGAAGGAGGGAGGGAGGGGAGAAGGGGAAACGGGGCAAAGAATATGAGTAGGCAATTTTAAAAGAATAATTAGTAAGCCACAGACCTCTCCTTTAAACCAACTCTCCCCAGAACAATCTGCTAGTTTTTTATTTATTTTTAATTTTTGCGGTACGCGGGCCTCTCACTGTTGTGGCCTCTCCCGTGGCGGAGCACAGGCTCCGGATGCGCAGGCTCAGCGGCCGTGGCTCACGGGCCCAGCCGCTCCGCGGCATGTGGGATCTTCCCGGACCGGGGCACGAACCCGCATCCCCTGCATCGGCAGGCGGACTCTCCACCACTGCGCCACCAGGGAAGCCCCAATCTGCTAGTTTTTACATTTGTTTTTAAAAATCAGTATTTCTGGAGGTTGGGTTTAATCCTTCACATTTTTTGATGTATAGCTACAATTTTATCAGATTTATGCCATAAAACTCTTCAGCAGGGAGGGCAAAATTTAAAGACATCCCTGAATAGAGAGTCCCCTGAAGAGAGACCAGTTGTGCACGACTGCAAGGTAAGCTGACCACAAAGATGAGGCAAAGGGTGTTCCATAAAGTGTACTAGTCTAAATGTTAAAGGAGATTAATTTTGTTACAGATTACTTATGCAATTACTAAATAAGTACAGAGGGAAAAGACTGGAAGGAAATACGTGTGAACGGGAACAGCAGAAAGCTCTAGCAATAGGAATATGGGTGAGCATCACTTTTTTCCCAGTCTTAATTTCTAAAGCCTGCACCTGGTGTCAGGACAGCGGTCTGGGTGCTGCCACGGGGTCCCAGCAGAACCCCTTTTCTGTCCTGGGACAGTCACACAGCACCCCTACCTTCAGGCCACCTTCACCTGGTGCATTTGTATTTTCTTCAGATAGTCCCTTAAGGTAATAAGCCATTTACGTCCCACAGACGTAGTATGTTTTATAAGCAGTTTTTGCTTTGCTTCAAATCGTGCCCTCAGTTTTACAATAAAAGAATTATTTAAAAATGTAAAACGTGGCACTTGTAGTAAGTGGTGGCAAGCAGGGGACCCCGGCGGTAGGTGCATCCCCTGCCCAGCCACAAGGGCATCCCGGCCAGCACATGATGCCCGAGACGGGGGCTGTGTACGTGGGCATCCACCCTGCCGGTGGCCTTCTGTTCTGAGTCTGGGCTCCTGTGTCTCCTGACTTTGAAGTCAAGGTTTCACTTGACGACTACTCATTGCTGAAGGCTCGCCTTGCTGCTAAAATAACTTTCCATGAAATACTCTGAAAGAAGCTACTTGACTGTAAATGCTCTTATATGATAAGAAATGCCCATGTTTGTGTGTGGTTACGTCTTGTGTAACTGATTCCACCAGGTTTTCAAGGTGAAAACTGCTCACTTTTGTCATTTCCCAAACCTGACATTCTTTCACTATAATGTGGCAACTTCTCGGTTCTTTAAACTATTTTTTTCTTTAAGTTCTCATGAATTGATGGTTCCTGTTTTTCTGAACTGCTTGTCAAACCCATGTGTATGTTAGACTCACAGACACCCGTGCTCAATAACTAGGAAATGCGGCAAAAAAATCCCCACAGAAAATGTGACTTCCCGGGCACTAGGGAGCCCCTGCCCTCGTTCTGTGAATCTGGGGTGATGCATGTGAACGTGGGCAGAAGGGAAAGGAGCCGGAAAACTACATTGCCGGTGAAAGTTCCGATCGTCGGGGAGGTTCTCGTGTGAGGTTCTCTGCTCCCATGGAGCCCATGGCTCAGTCGCGGGCCCTTGGGGGTGACAGCCCCAAACAGCCGCCTATGGGGACACACCCCGTAGGCTACCTACTGGACCGAGCATCAAGCCCATCACTTACAAAGATGAAACACGCTTTTCCTCTTCTTTCCTTTTTAACTCTTTCTTTAAGCAAACGTAAACAGGAACTCCCATTCTTGAGCCTTTGCCTTTCGGCAGTTCAGGAAAAGTGAAAACAAAGTGAGAACATCTTATTTGCTTAAATAAAGCCTGACCGCCTGCGTCCATCATCCACTCACCTACTTGTGGGCAGATGCTTCTTGAGGGTTAATCCACGCTGGGCTGGACGCGGATGGAGACCTGCTCAGAGGCGCCTCCTTCAGGACCTTTAAGGATGTGCACCGTATCGTATTCATTTCATAGGACTGCCATCACAAAATGACTGGGGGGCTCAAACCACGGAAACGTATTATGTCACACTTCTGAGGGCACGAAGTCGGCGATCAAGGTGTCGCAGGGCCACGCTCCCTCTGAAGGCTCCAGGGAAGCATCTGTTCCGAGCCTCCTTCCTCGTTCCTGGTTGTTCCTGGACACATTCACACAGCATCCTCTCTATGTGTGTGTCCCAAAAGTCCCCTTCCTGTAAGGACACCAGCCATCGTGGACTAGGGGCCCACCGTACTCCAGGATGACCTCATCTTACCTCACTACATGTGATACGATTTCCAAATAAGGTCTCCTTCTGAGTTACTGGAGGGGTGGGACTTCAACATGTGAACTTGGGGGAGATACAACCCAACCCGTGACACACCCAGAGGCCCTCGACGGTGACTCACAAAGTCGGACTCCTACTCACTTTCGTTATCATTGACTCTGCCCAACTCTTCCCCCAAACTCATTCCCCCGAAAATAAGTCCCCTTCTTAATAAACACCTGTCACTTGCTTTCTCTTCTGTCAGAGTCAATTCTGTGCTGAGAAGGACTCAAACTAAAGGTATTAAAAAGCGTGGAATTCCATCCAGCTCAAAATCCTGCTGCTGATTTAAATGGTCCTCGGCAGGAAGGGCCTCTGAGGAAGCTACCGGGCCAGCCTGGCGTCTAAAAGAAACAAGGATGGACAGAAGGGCCGGGCCATCCTCTCTCGGCAAAGCTGTCACCCACCCTGGGCCTCTGAGTTGCCTTCTGTCTCCTAATCCCCTGGCTGCTCTGAGGGTAAAATCCAGCTTGTCCCACAGGCCCGGGGGCTGCCATGAGGACAGCTGTCCACTGAGAAGCTGGCATGGCTGTGGCCTTGGGTGACTGGCTGGCCTGGGACTCCGGCTACCCCACTTGTCAGCTGTGTGACAATGAGAAGCCCACGCGCTGCAAGGAAGAGTAGCCCCCGCTCGCTGCAACTAGAGAAAGCCCGAGCGCAGCAACAAAGACCCAACGCAGCCAAAAACAAATAATAAATAATAATTTTTTAAAAAATAATAAGCCCCTTTCATTCCACTTTACATTGAATCTGTTAAAAAAAAAAAAAAAAAGCAGCACCTCAGAGGGGAAGCAGTGCCTGAGTCAGCACAGTGACTCAGGCACTGCTTCCCCTCTGAGGACGGGGGACCATCATTTAGGGGGATTCGGTGAGTGACAGCGTGTGAGACACTGGCCCAGAGCAGGTGCTCGTAGAAAGCCAGCCGTCACTGCTTGGGGCACCTTCTCCCACCACAGGAGCACTGACTTTCACTAGGCAGGGAGGTTTGCTCAGGAGAATTCTGAGATTAATTCTTTTGAACCCACAATCCCCGTTTCCGGATCTGCCTGTTTGGTAAATACAATTTGGTGTCAAGGTGAGTCTAGGGGTCTGGGACCCTCATGAAGCACAGGGCGTCAGAGTCACTGCTCTTCTTCCTGGTCCTCGGCCGGTTTTCAGATTGTCACCTTGGGGAATGGAGACACAACCCCTGGGAACGTGTCTTAGAACTGCCTGATCCTGGCAACTCACCCCTCTGGCTCCCTGGGGCTTTGCTGGGGACCGGAGCCCACACATGCCTTCCCAGAGTGCGAGGGCCTGCCTGCCTGTCCCCTGGACACCTGGGCAAGCTCAGGGCCTCATCCGCAGTACAGAGAAGAAGCCAGCCCCACCAGAACCCTGAGATTTGCCAGCCCCAAATGCAGGGCTGCTGAGCTCGGAGCCCATAAGCCGATCCTCTCCACACACAAAAGTGGTTTCACAGTCAGAAACGACTGTGATGGTTTTTAAGGAAAATACGAAAGAAAAGAAAAAGACTCATTCAACTACGTGCTTATATTTGCATAAAGTCTGGATGGATATGTAAGACACTAAGAATAGGGTGATGGGTGGAGGAGGTCAGTGGGAACCAGATGGGAGACCGTGGGAGCAACATGCTTTCCACTGGACAGCTTTTTATAGTTTTATTTCTGAATCTTCTTCAAACAAATTAAAGCTGGAAACCTTATTGCCTATTCACCACGTTTGCAGATTAAAAGAGACAATCCATATGGTCATCTCAAGAGATCCTGAGACGCACCAGCTAAACAGCGCCCCCTGTGCGCCCCTTTCCAGGTGCCGCCCTCTGGGTGCCCATGGCCGGAGGGTGCGCCCCATCACTCACCAACCTCAGAGCACCTGCGAGACTCCCTGAGGCCAGGGACGAGCTGCCTCAGAAGGGATTACAAAAGAGTTGTCTTCTCTTGGAAATAACGTACTTGAATGATCTTAAAAGGCTTTCATCTGGATGTGCTCTTGGAAAACAGAATCCCTTCTTGAGTGACCATTCCTGTTCCATCCAAGTGTCCCCCAGTGATGGACTCAGCTGGTGAACACAGAGCAGGTAATGCCCGCTCTGGACCAGCAGACAGAGCCTGGGAGACTCACTTTCTCCCGGGGAAGCTCGTGGTTTGCATTCACCTTTTGTGCTGCTGGGTGGCAGTCTGTGCTCATTCTGCGTCTCACCTCTCCCTCCGCAGATCTTAATCCTGAGCTGGCACTTCTGGGGACTTCAAAGGGACCATTCACAGCCAGCCACCCATCTGTCAGGCTGGGCTCAGTGGTTCCAGCTTGAAAGGCAAATCTGAAGCGAATCAAATGCATCCAACCCACAAACTCTGAGGATGTGACTATGTAAAACAACTAAAACAGCAATCGTTTGACAACTGAGCAGTCAAATGTTCTGAAAGTTTAAGGTAACTTACGGCTAGTATCTAATTAACGGCTGCCCAAGAGTTAGCCAGCCTTGCCAAAAGCTCCCCATGCTTGAGGATGAGGGAAAGAAAGAACAGAACGGGAGAAGGCGGGTGGCTATCCGTCCGAAGTCTGACTGAGTGTCTAAATTATTACTGCCTGCCCCACCAGTCTATGGGATCACATCACACATCTGATTGTATGTCCCTCGTCCTTTCATCCACATGATTGAAACCTGTGCAGCAAGGTAAGCCGTTTGTATTCGGTGAGGTGCCCCGGAATGTTAAATGCTGGCAATCTCGAAGACAATCTCTAGTGGAGTGCCACAGGTCTCTGCTCCTGGTCTACACTGATTCAAAAGATCTTCCGGGAAAGATATAAAAGGGATACCTCTCCAACTGGCAGATGATGTGAAGCTTTACATTTTAATTAGAGAAGATATGGGCCAAATCTAGAAGATAAAACTAAGGAGAATGTAAAATTTTACTTCTGTTTAAAAAAATCAAAAATAAGTCAGCACCTCAAATGCAAAATGAGAGAGATGTGGCTTTAAACATGTCCCCACACAGAGGCAGGGATG
Organism: Platanista minor; assembly: GCA_004363435.1. Taxonomy (NCBI): domain Eukaryota; kingdom Metazoa; phylum Chordata; class Mammalia; order Artiodactyla; family Platanistidae; genus Platanista; species Platanista minor. The sequence continues at coordinate 618 of RJWK010004148.1, read as the reverse complement.
GCAGCTGCTTGCGGGTCCAACAGATGGGCATGTTGGCGCCAAACCTCAGCCTAGTATCCCTTACAAGGGAGAGTATGGTGCTCATGTGAAGAGGCACATCAGAGAACTGCAGTCCGTGCCAAGGGGGGCAGCACGGGGTCACAGGTGCTGCATCTTTCAGGAACCACAGGACGAAGGAAGAGCTTGAATACAAGTGGTGATGTCCACGCATTTGGAAGGGGTCTGGCGTGGAAGAAGCTGGGGCTCATGTTATAATTCAACAGTTTAGGAGACAGAATAATTGCTCAATGAATGCTAATGAATGTGTTGAATTATGACTATAATTATGATCATGGCTATGATGGAGTGGCCTCAGGGGCAGAGCTAGGTCCAAAATGTGCAAATACCAGAAAAGAGGCTTTGGATTAAGTTGTGCCTGGAAGGAGAGAAGGGGTTTAAGTATAGATCAGATGACCCCTTATGCCATAAGGTGTCCCCGTCTTATGCAGCGGTCCCCGACCTTTTTGGCACCAGGGACCGGTTTCGTGGAAGACAATTTTTCCAGGGACGGAGTCAGGGGGCAGGGATGGTTCAGGCAGTAATGTGGGCGGTGGGGAGCGATGGGGAGCGGTGGGGAAC